>NW_026847660.1:1483334-1510834 GCF_025583915.1 Anolis sagrei ordinatus | reverse complement strand
GGGGATGCTTTCAACTAATAGTGGCTGTTTGTGTAGTTTTAATAATGCTGTATCTATTTGCTTTTACTTGGTTTTCAATTACGCAGGTATGAGTCTACACATTATGTAGTATTTTAAAGCTGCATCTTGCTATCGACGTATGTAGCATTTTAATGATTTATAGGACTTTATGGTGTATTTTATATTGTATTTGATAATCTGGTGTTCATGTATTTATTTGTTTGCCTTGACTTGTATGTGAAAGACCTATGGTCTAAGCATCGAATAAAACTACCTACCACAGACTTCAGCTCCCACAACGTGTGTGTGCAGATGGTAGGCTGTTACGAATGATGGGAGTTGAAGTCCAAAAGACCTGGAGGGCCAAAGCTCGTTAAGCGATCACCAGGGCACACATATTTCCATACAAGGGGGGGGGGGGTTGGATGACCCTACGACGTCCATGGCTGTAGCCAAAAAATTTTGGGGGGGGGGGGGTGAAACTTTTTTTTGTGAATCATCAGAGTATTGTCGAAGTCTTTCATGGCCGGAATCACTGGGTTGTTGTAGGTTTTACCAGGCTATATGGCCATGTTCTGGAGGCAATTTTTCTCCTGACGTTTCGCCTGCATCTATGGCAAGCATCAAGCTAATCAAGGTGATCAGCTCAAACATTCACACCTAGCTCCAGCAGACAAAAGCCCTTTGTCCCACCCTGGTCATTCCACAGATATATAAACCCATTTTCCTACTTCCAACAGACCTCACTACCTCTGAGGATGCTTGCCATAGATGCAGGTGAAACGTCAGGAGAAAATGCCTCTAGAACATGGCCATATAGCCTGAAAAAACCTACAACAACCAAGTAAAGTTTCATCACACAACAACAACATTTTTAATACAGTCCAAAGACCCTTATTGCTCCGTAAAAGGTATACGATACAAGGTATGCAAGGTTAGTAAGGCCAAAAATAGCCAAAAAAATTAGGGTTTTTTTAACCTGAAAAAATTTGGGGAGGGGGGGTTGAACCCCTAACCACCCCCACCCCCCTGGCTACAGACCTTGGAAAAATCCTCGTCCTGCCTCCTCTCTATTGATACTGGTCTGGGGGGCTCGTGGGGGCCCTTCCCCACCCCACAAATAGCCTTTACCTTTCTCCCCAACCCTGACTGAAGGCACAGTAACCCATTTGCCCCCCCCCCTCCTTTTTACCTTCAGAGCAATCCAGGTGAGCTTGCAAGACAGAGGAGAGAGCAGGGTTAGCGGGAAGCCAGGGGTCTGGGGTCTCTGGGCTGCCCTCAGAATCCATTATTGGCAAGGGTCTTGGGAGATTGAACGCAAGGCCCTCCTCCCCCAGGAAGGACATCAAGGACCCCCCTCCTTTCCTCCCTCCCGATGGTACATACCTGCTTGTACTTGCGGTAGCATCGCTGGATGACCGCGGCAGCCATCTCCTGCTGCTCCTTCAGCCGGCGGCCCTGGAAGAGACCAAAAGGAAGGAGGCCTAATGGTCAGAGCACCCCTTGTCCTGAGGCAGGCCTGGGCCAACTTCAGCCCTCCCTCCAGGTGTTTTGGACTTCAACTCCCACAACCTATGCCCTGGAGACTAGGACTCAGTGGAGCCTTGGGTTCAAATGACATGAAAGGAGATTCCACTGAACATTAGGAAGAACTTCCTGACTGTGAGAGCCGTTCAGCAGTGGAACTCTCTGCCCCGGAGTGAGGTGGAAGCTCCTTCCTTGGAGGCTTTTAAGCAGAGGCCGAATGGCCCTCTGTCAGGGGTGCTTTGATTGTGCTTTCCCTGCATAATGGCAGAAGGGGGTTGAACTACATGGCCCTGGGAGGCCTCTTCCAACTCTAGGATGTTGTTGTTATTGTTATTATGGAGGCTGGATGACCCTCTGTCAGGAGAGCTTTGATTGTGCTTTTCCTACATCATAGCAGAAGGGAGTTGGACTAGATGGCCTTTAGAGGCCTCTTCCAACTCCAGTATTCTATTATTACTATTATTACTATTACTATTATTATTATGGAGGCTATATGGCCCTCTATAGGGGGAGCTTTGATTGTGCTTTTCCTGCATAATAGCAGAAGGGGGTTGAACTAGATGGCCTTTAGAGGCCTCTTCCAACTCTAGGATTCTATTATTATTATTATTATTATTATTATTATTATTATTATTACTATTGAGGTTATATAGCCCTCTGTCAGGAGAGCTTTGATGGTGCTTTTTCTACATCATAACAGAAGAGGGTTGGACTAAATGACCTTTAGAGGTCTTTTCCAACTCCAGGATTCTATTATTATTATTATTATTATTATTATTATGGAAGCTATATGGCCCTCTATTAGGGGAGTTTTGATTGTGCTTTTCTTGCATAATAGCAGAAGGGGGTTGGGCTTGATGGCTAGAGCTTCCAACTCTCAACTCTAGGATGCTATTATTATTATTATTATTATTATTATTATTATTATTATTATTATTATTATTATTATTATAGAGGCTGGATGGGCCTCTGTTTGGGGTGCTTTTCTTGTGCTTTTCCTGCATAGTGGCAGAAGGGGGTTGGACTAAGTGGCCTTTGGGGGACTAGGAGTCTATTATTATTATTATTATTATTATTATTATTATTATTATTATTATTATGGTGCTGTCTGGTCATCTGTTTGGGGTGCTTTGATTGTGTTTTTCCTGTACAGCAGGGGATTGGACTATCTTGCCTGTGTGGCCTTGGGGTCTCTCCCAACCCCGCGACCCCCTCCGCCCCCTACCTTGTACTTGCGGAAGGCGGTCTGGATGATCTTGGCGGCCTCGTAGAGCTCCCGCTGCTCGTGGTCGGAGAGGGTCAGCAGGGCGAAGTCGCTCTCCATCTTGCCGTTGGCCGAGGCGTTGAGGAACTCTGCCCAGCTGGCGGCCGAGGGGGGCGGGGGCAGGCGCTCCAGGGAGAGCTCCCCCAGCGGAGGGGGCAGCAGCAGCGGGCTCAGGCGCGAGGAGGGGGCCGGGGGCAGCGGGGAGGAGGGCAGCGAGGACGAGGACGATGAGGACGACGCCGAGGCCAAGGAGCTGCAGCCAGAGACACACACACACACACACACATACAGGTGTCATACCCTGCAATACAGGTGGGGCTAGCTCCGGCCCTCCCTCTGGGTGCTTTGGACTCCCACAACATGGGTATGCAGTTAACCCCTTGGTTGACTTCAGTGTCCAGTTCCAAGAGGACAAAGGCATGGGCCAGCTCCGGCCCTCCCTCCAGGTGTTTTGGAGTCCCAAACATGGGTATGCAGACGACCCCTTGGTTGACTTCAGTGTCCAGTTCCAAGAGGACAAAGGCATGGGCCAGCTCCGGCCCTCCCTCCAGGTGTTCTGGACTCCCATAACATGGGTATGCAGGTGACCCCTTGGTTGACTTCAGTGTCCAGTTCCAAGAGGACAAAGGCATGGGCCAGCTCTGACCCTCCCTCCAACTCCCATAACATGGGTATGCAGGTGACCCCTTGGTTGACGTAAAGGCATGGGCCAACTTGGGCCCTCCTTGCCTAGCCCTGGCTATACTCTGCTCTAAATGTCCTGCCCCCACCCACTGCCCCTCGTGTACCGTCTCTGGGCAGCGCTGGAGAGCTGGTCCACGTTCTCCAGGTAGCTGGCCAGCCAGGACATGGTCTCGCTCAGGCCCAGGTTGGAGGGCCGCTCCCTCAGAGGGGCCTCGGCCGAGGCAAAGTCCTCCTGCTTGATCCGCTCCGGAGTGGCCTCGATGATCTGCTTGGCCAAGGTGATCATGTCCACCTGCGCAGGTGAGAGGGAAAGCAGCACGGCTCACATGCGGGAAGGCAGGCTCCAGCCCTGCCCTTCACGTGGGCCGAGCGAGAGTGGGCAACAGCAAGGAGAGATGCCTGGCTCTAGGTGAGTGCGTTGGACCACCTGGGCTACAGGTATAGATGCACACCTGTTTTGGACGACAACTTCCTGAATTCCCCCCCCCCCCAAAAAAAACCCCTCAATACTGGCAATCTCTGAAGACCTCCCATCCAACTTTTAGATCATAATATAATAATAATAATAATAATAATAATAATAATAATAATACTTTATTTGTACCCCGCTACCATCTCCCAAGGGACTCGGTGCGGCTTACATGAGTCCGAGCCCACAACACAACAACAATAACAGCAATAATACAAAAACAATACAAAACTCATAGCAAAATAAGCAAAAACAATAACAATAACACGACACATGCACAGGAAGTTGCCTTTCTATTAGCCAGACAGTTTGGCCACCAAGTCCAGGACCCTAACCCTGACCCAACCCTGGGAGCTGCAGCTGGCAATTGAGCCTGGAAATCGAGGAAGTGGCTCTTGCAGTGAACCAGAACCTGGTGGGACTCACACCGGTTGGCAGCTATGGCTATGCATTGGGGATTCCAATGGCACAAGATGGATGGATCCTATAGCATTATGTCACACGATTCTTGATCCTGGGTTACCCATGCCATTTCCTAATTGGCCCTATCATAAAAAACATGGGGAAAAGTTTATTAAAGTGCCAAAACTTTTGTTTTTGTGGGAGGGACATTATCCTGCTCTAGTTTTCCAATGACTGCCTCATCATCAAGTCTCAACCCATTCAACAGGGTTAAACACCACGAAAACAAAAGTTTCTGGAG
The DNA here is from genome assembly GCF_025583915.1 of Anolis sagrei ordinatus. Classification (NCBI taxonomy): domain Eukaryota; kingdom Metazoa; phylum Chordata; class Lepidosauria; order Squamata; family Anolidae; genus Anolis; species Anolis sagrei. The sequence goes on along the minus strand of NW_026847660.1, from coordinate 1,506,187 downwards.
TAAAAACAAGTACTTTCAAACTCAGGACAATGAAACAGGAAATCACACTTTCAAACCATAAACTAAACATTTTGCAAATTTGGTTGCATATTGTTATTGTTTTTAAGTGGAGGAAGGAGGGGGAAGGCAGCCGTAACAGAGGTCGCATGGCCATCTTTCAGGAGGGTTTTGACTGTGCTTCTCCTGCCTGGCCAAAGTGGATTGGACTTGATGACTTTCTTTGAGGGGATCTCCCCCAATAACGTGAGATGATGATGATGATGATGATGATGATGATGATAATAATAATAATAATAATAATAATAATAATAATAATAATAATGTAATCCAAAAGTTGAAAAGGACCCTTCAAACACCATCTGGTCCAAGAGTTCTCTAGAAGATTCTGATCCGACTGCGCAGGCGCACGAAATACCATATGTACGGTTTCACAGCGACCACGACGAAGAAAAATATATCTACCGTATATTCCGGCATATAAGACGACTGGACGTATAAGACGACCCCCACATTTTCCAGTTAAAATATAGAGTTTGGGATATCCTCGCCATATAAGACTACCCCTCTTCCAACACACACCAAATAAAATTTTTAAAAGCATCAGATTTGATTTCAATATGGTAATTTTCCTATTACTGTCCCTCCTTCTCTGCCTCTCAGATCTGGCACATGCGCACCTGTACCGCTTCACTGCAGTCTTCAGGAGCGAGATCTGAGAGGCAGAGGAGGAGGGACGGTAATAGGATTCAAGGGCGGGCCAGACAGGTAAAAGAGATGTGTTTGTCTGGGCGCAGAGCCACTCAATCTCTTTTTTCCATACCCCGGGGCATGGTCTGCCCTTCACTTACACCTTCCCGGCGAGCCCCCCCCCCCCTTCACCTCTACATTGCGACTGCGTTAAGTCCATGAATCCTGATGAATGGATTTTCTTCTACCATACATGTACAGCGTTGCCCTTAATGCTTTCATACAGTCGCTGCATACGGTAGGGACGCGACCACTGCCATTTTTGAGCTCCCCCCACCATATGTAGCAACCACAGATTCTCCAACCCGGATCGGAAGTTTCAGCACCCGCTCTATAAGACGACTCCCACCATATAAGGCTACTCCCGCATATAAGACGACTCCCAGGCATAAGGCTACTCCAGCGTATAAAACAACTCCCACATATAAGACGACCAGCGTATAAGAAGACCCCTGACTTTTGAGAAGATTTTCTTGGGTTAAAAAGTAGTCTTATACACCAGAATATACGGTATATAAATAAAAATGTAACATTCATTTGTGGGATTAATACAACTCAAAAACCACTGGCAAACTGACACCAAATTTGGACACAAGACACCGATCAGGCCAAGAAGTGACCATCACTCATAAAAACACAGCAGAAGAGACTTAAAAAGCCAAAAAAATAAAAAATACATTACAACGCATGCACAAAACCACATATATACACAAACACACATATATATACACATATACACAAATATATAAACACACAAAACACATATACCCAGACTGGGCCACAGCAACGCATGGCAGGGGATGGCTAGTAATATAATATAATATAATATAATATAATATAATATAATATAATATAATATAATATAATATAATATAATATAATATAATATAACATATGATGATATGATATGATATGATAATAGTGTGATCCTGGAGTTGGAAGGGACCCTTCAAAGGCCATCTAGTCCAAGAGATTTCTAGAAAATTCTGACTGTGCAGGCACAGGAAATATTAAATGTGCAACTTCACAGAGACCACGATGAAGAAAAATATAATAATAATAATAATAATAGCGTAATCTTAGAGTTGGAGGAGACCCTTCAAAGGCCATCTAGTTCAACCCCCTGCCCTGCAGAAAAAGCACAATCAAAGCACCTCCAACAGATGGCTATCCAACCTCTGTTTAAAAGCCTCCAAGGAAGGAGCTTTCAATGGACTGTGAAGCAGAGAGTTCCACTGTTGAACAGCTCTTCTTAAGATCAGGAAGTTCTTCCTAATGTTTGCGTGGGATCTCCTTTCCTACCATTTGAACCCAAGGCTCTGTTGAGTCCCAATTCACAATATACATTAGCAGGAAGAAGAGCAACCCTGAGGTCCTGTCTCCTCACCTGCAGGACGTCGGTGGCCGGCAGGTACTCCTCGTTCTCGGCATTCTCGGCGTAGCTCAGCAGCTCCGGCTCCATCTCCGGCGGAGGCCCAGCGGCGTGCCCAGAGGAAGGGGCGCCCCCATCGTCGCAGTCCATGAAGAAGAGGGGCGCAGGGTGGGGGGGGCCCTCCCGCATGTACCACCCGGCCAGGCCCCCCTCCTCTCCTGGGCAGACGTCCATGGCCCCCTCGGACTCCTCTTCGGGGCTGTAGGCCGGGGACTCCCGCTGCGTCGACCCGCTGGAGTAGGCCGAAGTGACCGAGATGGAGCCCTCTGAGAGTTCGGAAGGGGAGGAGACGCTGCTGGCCGTGCTCAGTCCTGTGAGGAGGGAGAGAGTAGGGAAGGAGGAGCATAAGAAGGGTCAGGCTAGATGGCCCCTGGGAGCCCCCTTTGGACCCTATCATCCTATAACCCCATCCTTCCAAAAGATGGAGAGTCAGGGTCATAAGGGACATAATGTATTGTTGTAGTTCAACCAGCTGAGGGTGATGATGAGGGGTTTGGGGGTGCAGGGCCTGCAGGGACTGATACTTCAGCTGAGGATGATGGTGAGGGGTTTAGGGGTGCAGGGCCTGCAAGATCTGATGCTTCTGGAGGTGTCAGACAGAGGGAATGTTGGAACAGGATGGTGATTCCCCGTTTGGGAGAGCGGAGGGGGGGGGGGTTGGTTGATTCTCTGTGTGAAAACAAAACTGTTTTAGAAGCTGACAGGCAGAGAAGGGAGGAAGGGAGGTTAGACAGAGATTCAAGGCTGCTCCTGTGGAGGAAGAATTCCAGATGCGAGCCAGGCCATGGGAAAGTGAGACCGAGAGAGACTACTCAAAGCCGAAAGAATGCTTTTGTGCATTGCTGTCCTTAATTAGGGACAGAATAGCTTTCAGTTTTCAGGCCAAGCAACATAGCAGAGAGAGCAAGAGCCGCCTGCCTTGGTTCTCACGTCAAGCCATGTCCTGGTCAAGTTTTGCTTTAAGTCTTGGGGATTTTACCATGAACTCAAGCTCATGTATTGTTCTTTGATTCTTGGATTACTCAAGTTGATGTTTTATTCCTTGTCCTTGTTCCTTATTCCTTGTTTTATTCCCCTCAAACTTCAGCTGAGGATGAGGGTTTTGGGGGTGCAGCGCCTGCAGGACCTGATACTTCAGCTGAGGATGATAAGAGGTTTGGGGGTGTAGGTCCTGCAGGACCTGATGCTTCTGGAGATGCTCAGACTGAGGGAATATTGGAAAAGGAGAACGGAGGGGGATTTGGTTATTCTCTGTGTGAAAACGAAACTGTTTTAGAAGGTGACAGGCAGAGAAGGGAGGAAGGGGGTAAGACAGAGATTCAAGGCTGCTTCTGCGGGGGAAGAATTCCAGATGCGAGCCAGGCCATGGGAAAGTGAGACGGGGAGAGACTACTCAAGGCCGAAGGAATGTGTTCGTGCATTGCTGTCCTTAATCAGGGAAAGAATAGCTTTCAGTTCTCAGATCAAGCAACGTAGCAGAGAGAGCAAGAGCAGCCTGCCTTGTTCCTTGCTTCAAGCCATGTCCTGGTCAAGTTTTGCTTTAAGTCTTGGGGATTTTACCATGAACTTAAGCTCATGTATTGTTCTTTGATTCTTGGATTACTCAAGTTGATGTTTTCTTCCTTGTCTTTTGGATTAATCAAGTTCATGATTCTGCCCTACTCCTTGGATTTATGTTCATGCTTTAACTTTGCATTGGAGATTTATCTCTGGCTTTTGGGACTCTTTCTAGCTTTGCCTATTTGTGTCCTGGTCAAGATTTGCTTTAAATCTTGGGGATTTTACCATGAACTCAATCTCATGTATTGTTCTTTGATTCTTGGATTACTCAAGTTAATGTTTTATTCCTTGTCTTTTGGATTAATCAAGTTCATGTTTGTTCCATGTACCTTGGATTTATGTTCATGCTTTAACCTTTGCATTGGAGATTTATCTCTGGCTTTTGGGACTCTTTCTAGCTTTACCTATTTGGATTTTTTACTCTTTTACTGTGTGTGCTTTTTCAATAAACTGTTTATTCCTATGCTTGGCTTCCTGGTGAGTGCTTGAGCCAGGTGAGCCCTAGCTGAGGTGCAACATGCACACCTGTAGTACCTACACCTGGCTTGGTCAAACGTCGGGTCCCCCTTCCCTCCTGAAAACACCCCTTTTGCAACTGCGATTCCACAAGACTTTGCAAAAAGGGACAACTTGGGCTTTGAGTGATGGGAGTCTGCTCTCACCTCTACACTGTACTGTCAGGATTATTGAGTTATGCATGTGTGTTTTTCAATGTGTTTCTATGTGATTCAAGATGGATTAAGATGAAATTCAAAATGGATTCTATTCTGCTCTTTTGTGTATTAAGAAAACCTAGTGCTGAGGCAAAGATAATGTAACCTTGACAGAAATGAGATAACGTGGCTGGGAAGAAGAGGGAGGATCTGGTCTCAGTTAGAAATCAGATAAGCAGATGTTCAGAAACTGTTGTTTTGTGCTTTGTAGTTCCTGTCTGTTGCTTGCTGTGAATGGCCGTGTATAGATGTACTTAGTAAACTTAGTTTTCTGTTGTAACTAAAAGCTTGCAGAGTCCTGATTTCTAAATACAGTGTCTGCTGATCTAGCAATCCTTCCGCTGGCAAAGTTTCAATACAACAAATGTTATGGAACCACGAGAGCTGTTTTCCGATGCCCTCGCCACGTGTTTACCCCGCACACTGACCTGTGTCTGGGCTGGCCGAGAGCGGGGAGGGGATGTGGAGGGCCTCCACCAGCCGCCGGGGTCCCGTCGCGCAGGTCTTGCTGCTTCCGGCGCTCACGGCTCCTTCCGGCTCTGGGCGGGCCCCTTCCTCATCTTCCTCTTCCTCCTCCTGCGCTTCCTCTTCCTCCTGGGCTTCCTCTTCCTCTTGGCGCTGCATCTCCTCCAGGCGGGAGGCCAGCCGGACGTGTCCCCGGGAGCGGGCGACCGAGAGGGGCAGGCGGCCCAAAGAGTCCGGGATGGAGAGCGCCGCCCGGTTCCAGCGGAAGAGCAGCTGCGCCGCCTCCAGGTGCCCCAGCGCACAGGCCCACATCTGCAACCGGAGGGCAAGGTCAGCATGAGCATGCAGGCCCAGCAGCCACAGGAGAGAGGGAGGTGGCCAATTGGGTGAGGACCTCCACTCTGGGATTTCCCAGCGTTGGAAGAGATCCTCAAAGGCCATCTAGTCCAGCCCTTCTGCCATGCAAGGAAAGCAGAATCAAGGCTCCCTCAACTGCGGGCCTTCCAGTCTCCATCCTCACCAACATAACAGAATCCTAGAGTCCAAACACCTTCCGTCATTATGCAGGAAAAGCACCATTAAAACCCCCGACAGACTCAATAATAATAATAATAATAATAACAACAACAAAAACAATAATAGTAAAATCCTAGAGTTGGAAGGGACTTCTAAAAGCCATCTAGTCCAGCCCTCTTCTGCCATGCAGGAAAAGTACCACTAAAGCTCTTCTGAGAGAGGGCCATCCATAGAATCCTAGAATCCTAGAGTTGGAAGAGACCTTCTGGGCCCTCATCTAGTCCAACCCCATTCTGCCAAGAAGCAGGAATATTGTATTCAAAGCACCCCTGACAGATGGCCATCCAGCCTCTGTTTAAAAGCTTCCAAAGAAGGAGCCTCCACCACACTCCGGGGCAGAGAGTTCCACTGCTGAACGGCTCTCACAGTCAGGAAGTTCTTCCTCATGTTCAGATGGAATCTCCTTCCTTGTAGTTTGAAGCCATTCTTCCATTGCGTCCTAGTCTCCAAGGAAGCAGAAAGGAAGCTTGCTCCCTCCTCCTCCCTGTGGCTTCCTCTCACATATTTATACATGGCTATCATATCTCCTCTCAGCCTTCTCTTCTTCAGGCTAAACATGCCCAGCTCCTTAAGCCGCTCCTCATAGGGCTTGTTCTCCAGACCCTTGATCATTTTAGTCATCCAGCCTCCATAATAATAATAATAATAATAATAATAATAATAATAATAATAATAATAACAGAATCCTAGAGCTGAGAGAGACCCCCAAAGACCATCGAGTCCAGCCCCCTTCTGCCATGCAGGAAAAGCACAAAGCTTCCCCAATAGAGGGCCATCTAGCCTCAATAATAATAATAATAATAATAATAACAACAACAATAATAGAATCCTAGAGTTGGAAGGGACTTTTAAAGGCCATCTAGTCCAGCCCCCTTCTGCCATGCAGGAAAAAACAATCAAAGCTCCCCCGACAGATGGCCATCCAGCCTCTATTTAAAAGCCTCCACGGAAGGAGCCTCCACCAGACTCTGGGGCAGAGAGTTCCACTGTTGAACAGCTCTTACAATCAGGAAGTCCTTCTTAATAATGTTCAAGTGGAATCTTCTTTCCTGCCATTAGAAGCCATTGCTCCCTCTTCCTTATGACACCCTTTCACATATTTACACGCGGCTCTCATGTCTCCTCTCAACCTTCTCCTCTAGCATGCTAAACATCCCCAGATTTAACTGTATGGGGGTTATTGTGTGCAGAAAACGGCACGTCCTATGCTGAGAATATTATTTCCATACCCTTTACATAGATCCACTCCCCAATTTGCTCCATTCCATTGTTTACATAAATCCTCCCACTCTGCTCCTCAATGAGGACTAATGGGATGCTGGGCAAATTTGCTGGGCGGATTCAGCCTGGGTGAGGAATGCCCTCTTACCAAAGGGGTGCAGGAGAAATGGTCCACGTTGAGGGGGTCCACCTCTTGCTCCAGGTCTAGGCTCTGAACGTTGAGGTTCCTGAGGAGGGGAGGGAAGGAGAAACCGGGTCACGTTGCGACTGCAATTCCAAAAGACTTTGCAAAAAGGGGTCAACTTTGAGTGACGAGAGTCTGCTCCCACCTTAGCCCAGGCATGGGCCAACTTTGGCCCCCCCTCCAGGTGTTTTGGACTTCAACTCCCACAATTCCTAATAGCCGGTAGACACAGACTTGTATCTATACAGTCTGTGTCTACTTTCTTGTTGGAAATTGTAACCTGTAACCTGTAATTTGTTTTATATACTTGTTTGCTTACTGTATTGTATATGTATGTTTTGGTATGCAGCTTTCCCTTTACTCTGTGTTTCTTGAGGTTGTGGGAGGTGCTGCAGAGCATATGATCAGAACTGAGACTGCTCAGAGCTCAGACTCCATTTCAGACTTCTGATCTGGGACTGATCAGAGCTCAGACTCCATTTTAGAACTCGGAGACGCTTTTAGACTTCAGACTCCATTAGAGATGCTTTAGACTTTGGACTGTTAACATTCTAAGAAAGATGATAATAATAATAATAATAATAATAATAATAATAATAATAATAATAGTTTATATTCCGCCCTTCTCACCCTGAAGGGGACTCAGGGCAGAAAGCTAGATGCATTAAATCACTACTGACCAAGAGGTCATGAGTTTGAAGCCAGCCCGGGTCAGAGTGAGCTTCTGGCCATTGGTCTAGCTTGCTGTCGACCTTTGTAACCCGAAAGACAATTGAATTTGTCAAGTAGGAAATTTAGGTTACTATAGACCGGGTTGTGGTGCAACTAGCTGAAAGTTAGATGCATTAAATCACTACTGACAGAGAAGTCATGAGTTCGAAGCCACAGCCCGGGTCAGAGTGAGCTTCCGGCCATTAGTCTAGCTTACTGTTGACCTTTGTAGCCCGAAAGACAATTGCATCTGTCAAGTAGGAAATTTAGGTACCACTTTATGTGGGGAAGCTAATTTAATTAATTTATAACACCATAAAAAACCTTCCTGAGGCATGCATAAGAATGAGGAAGTACTCCCATCAAGGACTCGATGCCACAAGTGGACAGTGAAGCGGCAGCTCCCCTTGTGACTGGAGCCGAGCATACCCTCATGATGCTGGAATGTTAAATTGCCTCTGTGTCTGTCTACATATGTTGTATGTCTAATGGCATTGAATGTTTGCCATGTATACATGCATTGTAATCCATCCTGGGTCCACTGCGGGGTGAGAAGGGCGGAATATAAATATTGCAAATAATTAAATTAAATTAAATATATACTTTTTGCTGTAGTTAGCTACTAGTGGATTCTGTGCAGTGATGGGTGAAAAGGTGGGTGAGAGTGCAACACTTCCTTCTCTTTGTTGCTGTGGGACTCACCGCCACCGGATGAGGGCCTGGATGAGGCGGGTGTACCCTTGGGCGGCGGCCAGGTGCAGGAGGGTCATGCCCCGGAAGCTGACGTGGTGGACCAGCGTGGCTCCTGCCCGCAGCCAGCAGGGCTGGGCCATCATCTTCTCGCACAGGGCCACGATCCGGTCCTCGAAGGAGTCCGAGGCAGCCTGTATCAGGAGGAGAGGGTGGAACTCTTGTCACTGTCTATAACAGGTATGGGCCAACTTGGGCCCTCCAGGTGTTTTGGACTCCAACTCCCACCATTCCTAACAGCCTCAGGCCCCTTCCTTTCCCCCTCAGCCGCTTATGCTAGATGCTAGAGTGATAGACCTAAAAGATGCCTACCTTCATATCCCAACAGATATAACGCTGAAGCTAGATGCTAGTGATAGACCTAGAAGATGCCTACCTTCATATCCCAACAAATAGATATAAGGCTTAAGCGGCTGAGGGGGAAAAAGAAAGGGCCTGAGGCTGTTAGGAATGGTGGGAGTTGGAGTCCAAAACACCTGGAGCGCCCAAGTTGGCCCTTGCGTGGTCTATGGTCAATTCATCATGCCATTGGGATTTGCCCTTGATCGCAACCCGGCTCTTCAAAGGGACGGCGAGGCGCAAGCGGACAATGAAATGTCAAGGCGGCAGCTGACCAGAGATTAGGTTACCGTCCCTTTCTCCCAAACAGGGACATCCCAGCAATGGCTCTCTCTTTGGTGCAGGGGGGGGTCTCAAGGGCACTGAGGGGTCCAAGCATGTGAGGCCGGCCTGGCCCTGAGCGCGGAAGAATCCCCACAACACCCGGCTCCTCTGAAACCGGAGAGGCAGGAAGGAATGCCGGCGGCACGACCCACCCGCAGGCTGACGATGCAGCGGAAACCCGATCCCAAGACCTCGAAGAATCGCTCTCGTTTTGGGTCACAATAACCTTAACCCAGCCAGCGACTGCTCTGAATTCGGACGTAAACGCAGCACGGATCGGAGGCAGGCTGCTTCCTTCCTCAGTTGCCACACCATTATTATTATTATTATTATTATTATATGTTTATTATTGTATTATTATTGCTTCCCTCCTTCTGAGTTGCCAGGCCATTATTATTAATATAATTATATGTTTATTATTGTATTATTATTGCTTCCCTCCTCCTGAGTTGCCACGCCATTATTATTATTAATATTATTATTATTTGTTTATTATTGCATTATTATTGTGTCCCTCCTTCTGAGTTGCCATGCCATTATTATTAATATTATTATATGATTGTTTATTATTATATTATATTAATAATATGTGTATTGCATGATTAATATTATTTGTTATATGATTATGTTTATTATTATATGGATTATGTTTATTATTATTTGGATTGACCTTGAAGGAGCTGGGGGTGGTGACGGCCGACAGGGAGCTCTGGCGTGGACTGGTCCATGAAATCATGAAGAGTCAGAAACAACGGAACGAATGAACAACAACGACATATAATATGTTTATTATTGTATTATTATTGCCAAGGAGCCCCTGCTTCCCTTCTTCTGAGTTGCCATGCCATTAGTATTAATATTATTATCTTTATTACATTATGTTTACTATTATACTGTATTATTATTGTATTTATTATATTATTATATTTGTTATTGTATTTACTATTATTATTAAAAAGTGTTTATTATATTATATTGATTATTGTATTATTATTATTGCTAAGGAACCCATTTCTAGTATTCTGAGTTGCCATGTGTTAGTACTAATATTATGTTTATTATATTATGTTTATTATAATATTATTGTGTTTATTATTATTATTATAATATTATATTTATTATTGTATTATTCTTGCAAAGGAGTTGCCATGCCATTAGTATTAATATTATTATATAATTATGTTTTATATAATAATAATAATAATAATAATAATAATAATAATAATAATAATAATTTATTGTATTTTTACTGCCAAGGAGCCCCTTGGCAAGTGGGGTGTATATATACCTGTGGAATAATTACCAGGGTGGGAGAAGGAGGTCTTCCCCCAGACAGGAAGGAGCGAGGCTTTGAAGCAGCAAAGCTATTCAATGCTAATCAAGGTGGCCAATTGCAACATTCACACTTGACTCCAGGACATTATTCCACGGGTAGATATACACTCCACTTGCCCCCTTGCCAACAGAACCTATACACACACACCCCACTTGACTAGTTTCCAACAGACCTCACAACCTCTGAGGATGACTGAGATACACGTGGGCAAAACGTCAGGAGAGAATGCTTCTGGAACATGGTCAGAGAGCCCAGAAAACTCACAGCAACCCAATAATAATAATAATAAAAAGAAGAAGAAACCCTTCTAATCAGGCTCTGGGATTGATAGTTTTACACAGTGAAGCCTGGAAATGCTGTTCCATGGACTGCCTGTATGCAACCACAGACTGATGGGTTGGGGCGAAGGAAATGGTATCACCTTGGGAAAAGTTACTTTTGGGGTGGGGCATCCTTTCCAAGGTGTAATCCTTGCCTCAGGTCCTTTTCACCTTTTTTGTGTGTCAAGGGTGACGAGAAACTGCAAGTCGCTTCTGGTATGAGAGAATTGGCTGTCTGCAAGGGCGTTGCCGAGAGGACATTGCCCGGATGTTTTAATGTTTCCCCATCTTTGTGGGAGGCTTTTCTCATATCCCCTCAGGAGGAGCTGGAGCTAACAGAGGGAGCTCATCTGCGCTCTCCCCGGATTCGAACCACCAACATGTTGGTCTTCAGTCCTGCCAACACAAGGGTTTAACCCATTGCGACACTGGGGGTTCCCCTTTCTCCTTGAGTACAGCATTGCTTTTGCAAGAGTTTACAAAAGTTACTTTTGAGAGAGTGAGGACTGCTATAATCATGCCCTTGTGAGCATCCCCAACTTTGACTATAGCTTACATAGAGAGCAAAGAGGGGAAACTGCCTGGAAGGAGGGGCAACTTTGAGTAAGACCTTGGAAAAATTGTGTGGTGGAGGATACTCCAAGAAGTTGCATGTCTCGAATCATTGTCGTGCCCTAAAAGTAACTTTTCCAAGTGTTTGCAATGAAGCAGCTGCAGCTGGGTGTTGTGCCCCCCCCCCAAATAATGAAATCCCTTTGGAAACTCCCTCCCCACTTTTGCTGAGCTGAACGGAAAGAATTCCGCACGCATCCCACCCTGGTGGCCAAAGGGGAGGGGGCAAAGCATGCCTTGCTAATCCCACCCCCCCTCCAAAGGCCCCATGGCCTTTATCTGCACCCCCCCCCCACACACACACATAGCCTCCCACCCCTAAGAATAGCCAGTGTGTCTACTGGGGGGAGAGAAAGATACGGTCAGAGGAAACCTGAGACCCCCGGGGGGAGAGGATGGGGCTAAATATACCTATATGCCGAAGCCTGGCAACAAAGAGGGGAAAGAGAAAGGAGAGAAAGGAAGAGGGAGAGAAGAAGCACAGGACTGAAGAAGACCTCCTATGGAGAGAATCGTGTCAAGAGCAGGCCGGGGCCAACTTGGGCCTTCCAGGTGTTTGGGAGGTCAACTCCCACCATTCCCAACAGTCTCAGGCCCTTTCCTTTTCCACTTAAGCATTCTATCTATCTATCTATCTATCTATCTATCTATCTATCTATCGGGCCCTGAAGGTAGGTCTCTCTTAGATCTATCACTCTCGCATCTATCTATAGGGACCTGAAGGTAGGCCTCTCTCAGGTCCATCACTCTCTCACCTACCTATCGAGACCTGAAGGTAGGCCTCTCTTAGATCTATCACTCTCGCATCTCTCTATAGGGACCTGAAGGTAGGCCTCTCTCAGGTCCATCACTCTCTCACCTACCTATCGAGACCTGAAGGTAGGCTTCTCTTAGATCTATCACTCTCGCATCTCTCTATTGGGACCTGAAGGTAGGCCTCTCTCAGGTCCATCACTCTCTCACCTACCTATCGAGACCTGAAGGTAGGCCTCTCTTAGATCTATCACTCTCGCATCTCTCTATAGGGACCTGAAGGTAGGCCTCTCTCAGGTCCATCACTCTCTCATCTATCTATTGGGACCTGAAGGTAGGCCTCTCTCAGGTCCATCACTCTCTCATCTATCTATCGGGACCTGAAGGTAAGCCTCTCTTACGTCCATCACTCTCTAATCTATGTATAGGGACCTGAAGGTTGATCTATCTTAGGTCCATCACTCTCTCATCTATCTATAGGGACCTGAAGGTAGGTCTCTCTCAGGTCCATCACTCTCATCTATCTATTGGGACCTGAAGGTAGGCCTCTCTTAGGTCCATCACTCATCTATCTACATGAAGGTGGGCCCCTCTTAAGTCCATCACTCTCCCATCTATCTACATGAAGGTGGGCCTCCCTCTCTTAGGTCCAACCCTCTCTCATCTATCTATTGGGACCTAAAGGTAGGCCTTTCTTAGGTCCATCACTCTTTCATCTATCTATTGGGACCTGAAGGTAGGCCTTAGGTCTATCACTCTTTCATCTATCTACCTGAAGGTAGGCCTCTCTTAGGTCCATCACTCTCTTATCCATCTATTAGGACCTGAAGGTAGGCCTCTCTTAGGTCCATCACTCTTTCATCTATCTACCTGAAGGTAGGCCTCTCTTAGGTCTATCACTCATCTATCTACCTGAAGGTAGGCCTCTCTTAGGTCTATCACTCAACTATCTACCTGAAGGTAGGCCTCTCTTAGGTCTATCACTCAACTATCTACCTGAAGGTAGGCCTCTCTTAGGTCCATCACTCTCTCATCTATCTATTGCAGTGTTTCTCAACCTGGGGTCCCCAGATGTTTTTGGCCTTCAACTCCCAGAAATCCTAACAGCTGGTAAACTGGCTGGGATTTCTGGGAGTTGTGGGCCAAAAACATCTGGGGACCCCAGGTTGAGAACCACTGATCTATTGGGACCTGAAGGTAGGCCTCTCTTAGGTCTATTATTCTATCATCTTGCTTACACAGCTGAAGGGGAAAAGGAGGGTGCCTGAGGCTGTTAGGAATAATGGGAGTTGGAATCCAAAACACCTGGAGCACCCAAGTTGGCTCACGTCTGGTACAGGATAATAGATGTCCCTTCCTGCATCAACTGACCTGGCTGGAGGTCCTCTCTCCTCTCTGCTGGGCAGGGGCCGAGACCGAAGTGGCGGCATTGGCGGTCATCTCGGCCATCCGCTTCTCCATCTGCTCCAGCCGCTCCAGGATGGACATCCGGAACTGGTTATCTGAGGAATAGAGGGGAGAATCACCACCGTCATCACTATCATCATCATACTCTTCTTCCCACTTTTCCCCTGGGTTTCGAGGCAATTGGTACAATCAAAACGTTTAAACGCTATTGTTATTATTGAATGGTAAAATAATAATAAACATAATAGTAAGTTTATTTCTTACCCGCCTCTCCCCATTGGCTTGAGGTGGGTCACAGCGCAGTCAAAAGCACACGAATGCTATAAGAATTCTACAAGTGCGCATTATTAAAATGCAGTTCCATAAAAGGCCCCATCTACACAGTCATATAAAATGCAAATGCAAATGCAATTAAGGGTAAGGGGAAAGGTTTTCCCCTGACATTAAGTCCAGTTGTGTCCGACTCTGGTGCTCATCTCCATTCCTAAGCCGAGGAGCCGGTGTTGTCCGTAGACACCTCCAAGGTCATGTGGCCAGCATGACTGCATGGAGTGCCATTACCTTCCCGCTGGAGCGGTACCTATAGATCTACCCACATTTGCATGTTTTCAAACTGCTAGGTTGGCAGAAGCTGGGGCTGACAGTGGGAGTTCAGCCCGCTCCCCAGATTTGAACCTGCAACTTTTTGGTCAGCAACTTCAGCAGCTCAGCGGTTTAATCCACTGCACCACCGGAGGCTCCAAAAATACAATTAAACATTATCATTATATTTAAAATGCAATGTTTTGATAGCCCCCCCCCCCCAGGTGGTGCAGCGGGTTAAAATTGCTGAGCTGCTGAACTTGCTGACCAAAAGGTCGCAGGTTCAAATCCGGGGAACAGGGTGAGTTCCTGCTGTTAAACCCAGCTCCTGCCAACCTAGCAGCAGTTCAAAAACATGCAAATGTGAGTAGATCAATAGGTACCACTTTGGCAGAAAGGTAATGGCGCTCCATGCAGTCATGCTTGGAGGTGTCTACGGACAATGCCAGCTCTTCAGCTTAGAAATGGAGATGAGCACCAGAGTCCCAGTGAGACATGAGTACTTAGCGTCAAGGGGAAACCTTGATTGTTACCTTTAATGTTTTGATAAAATGCATGAGAGAGGAGACCTGGATGGTTTTGTGAAGAAGGGGGGCGGAAATCATCATCATCATCATCATCATCCCACCTTTGGCTCAGGACTCAAGGAAGGCGGCTTGCGATGCAAACACAACTAAACATTCTCATTATATTAAAAATGCAATGTGTTGATAAAATGAATGGGAAAGGGGTGGGGTCATCATCACCATTATCAATACGTTTGTAATGCAAACGCAACTAAATATTATCATTGTATTCCAAATGCAATCTGTAAAATGAATGCGAGACCTGAAAAAAGGGGAGGGGGATCATCATCATCATCACCATCGATTTCATCAACACTGACATCGACATCATCAACATTGACATCATCGACATCGACATCAACAATGACATCGACATCAACAGCGACATTATCAACACTGATATTGATATCATCGACGTCGACATTGACATCATCAACATCGATATCATCGACATCGACATCATCACCATTGACATCATCAACTTTGACATCGATATCATCAACATCGACATCATCAACATTGATATTGATATCATCAACATGGACATCATCAACATGGACATCATCAACACTGACATTGACATCATCACCATTGTAATTGACATCATCAACCTCGACATCATCATCATCATCATCAACAACATCGACATCAACATCGAGATCATCAACATTGACATTGACATCATCAACATCGAGATCATCAACATTGACATAGACATCATGAACATTGATATTGACATCAACATCAACATCTTTGATATCAACATCATTGACATCACCATCATCAACACCATTACCATCAACATCATCATCATTCTACCTTTTCTTCAGGACTCAAGATACCTTGAAATACAAACACAGCTGGACGTTCTCGTCGTATTAAAAATTTATTGCGTTGCTGGGACGAATGAGAAGGGAGACCCTCTTCCTCTCCAGCCCTGGGACCCCCGTGGTGCATTGAAGGAAGGGAGGGAGGGGAATGGAAAGGCAGGGGAAGACGTATTTGAGGCTAATCCTGACTCAGCTTAGCCTCGTTTCCCAGTCTGGGCAAGTGCCAAGGTAATCCTGGCAAGTGGGTGACCTCATGGGGGCGGGGGGCAGAGCCAAGGCCCATAAAGATCAATGGGACAGACACCCTTGCAAGGGGACACTCTCTCCTTTTGGAGACCTTGCAACAACTTGAAGGTACATCAACAACTACAACAATCACCACCTGGACAAGGCATGGGCCAACTTTGGTCCTCTGGGTGTTTTGGACTCCAAGTACCACCATTCATAAAAGCCTGAGACTGTTAGGAATGGTGGGACTTGGACTCCAAAACACTCGGAGGGAAGGCCCAAGCTTGCCAATGCCTGGATTATAATCACCATCACCACCGTCAACATCATTTGAAGTCAACCAGTTATTCAAACACCACTTCATTGCATTAGATTCACTATCACCAACATTGTCATCGTTGTCATTAAAATATGTGAATATTTACATAAAATACATGAGTCTTTGCGTGTGTTTTTAATTTAGCACACAGCTATGGGACAAGTGGGGAAAAGTCAGCATTTCCAGAAGGTCAATTGTCTTCAATAGTGACAATGACAACAACAACTATCGTTATGATATTAATCGTCATTATTACGGGATACGGGGAAACGGGCCCTCATCGCACAAGACTTTTGGTGGTGTTCCTATGCTGTCTTATCCACTACAGTGTTAATTAGCTTGTTAATAAGCCAAACTGCACAGAGCGATCCGCACTCAGTCCTTGAAACAGGAGCAGAAACGGCCAACGTTGAAGAGAGAGCAAAGGAGAGCCTCACAAACCTGGAATCAAAGAAGGGCCTTTCTCACCTCCTGCGGTCTCTAGTCATTCATTCTCTTCCTGTTAGTAATTCTTTATGGAGTCAGGACACTACAGCAGGCATGGGCCAACCTGGGCCCTCCTCCAGGTGTTTTGGACTTCAAATTATAGGGTTCTAAGGCAGACTTTAAACAGAAGCTGGGTGGCCATCTGTCAAGAGGGTTTGGATGGTGCCTTCCTTTAAGGAACCAGGGTGTTGGGCTAGGTGGCTCTTGGGGTGCTTTCAAACATTAGGATTGTATTATTATTATTATTATTATTATCATCATCATCATTATCATCATCATAATCATTACTACTACTACTACTATCATTATGTAGAGGCTGGGTGGCCATCTGTCAGGAGGGCTTGGATGATGCCTTTATGGAACAAGATGGCGATTGGAATGAATGGCCCTTGGGGTCTTTTCAAACTCTAGGATTGTATTATTATTATTATTATTATTATTATTACTATTACAATTATTATAATTACAATTATTATTATTATTATTACTATTACAATTATTACTATTATGATTATTATTATGCAGAGGCTGGGTGGGCATCCTTCGGGAGGGCTTGGATGGTGCCTTCCTTTATGGAACAAGGTGGGGATTGGACTGGATGGCCCTTGGGGTCCTTTCAAACTCAAGAAATGTATTATTATTATATTGCTATTACAAGTATTACAAGTATTACAATAATAATGATGATGATGATGATGATTATTATTATTATTATGCAGAGGCTGGGTGGTCATCTGTCAGGGGGGCTTGGATGGTGCCTTCCTTTATGGAACAAGGTGGGGATTGGACTGGATGGCCTTTGGGGTCTTTTCAAACTCTAGGATTGTATTATTATTATTACTATTATTGTTGTTGTTGTTCTTGTTATGCAGAGGCTGGGTGGTCATCTGTTGGGAGGGCTTGGATGGTGTCTTCCTTTATGAAACAAGGCGAGGATTGGACTGGATAACCCTTGGGGGCCCTTCAAACTCATGGATTGTATTATTATTATTATTATTACAATTATTACAATTATTGTTGTTGTTGCTATTATTATCATTATGCAGAGGCTGGGTGGTCATCTGTTGGGAGGGCTTAGATGATGTCTTCCTTTATGACACAAGGCGAGGATTGGACTGGATGACGCTTGGGGACCCTTCAAACTCATGGATTGTATTATTATTATTATTATTACTATTATTACTATTATTACAATTATTGTTGTTGTTGCTATTATTATCATTATGCAGAGGCTGGATGGTCATCTGTTGGGAGGGCTTAGATGATGTCTTCCTTTATGACACAAGGCGAGGATTGGACTGGATGACGCTTGGGGACCCTTCAAACTCAAGGATTGTATTATTATTACTACTACTACTACTACTACTACTACTATTGATGCTACAGAGGCTGGGTGTCCACCTGTTGGGAGGGACTGGAACAAGGGGGTTGGACTGGATGACCCTTGGGGATCCTTCAAACTCAAGGATTGTATTATTATTATTATTATTATTATTATTATTATTACTATTATTACTATTATTACTATTATTACAATTATTGTTGTTATCATTATCATTATGCAGAGGCTGGGTGGTCATCTATCGGGAGGGCTTGGATGGTGCCTTCCTTTATGGAACAAGGCGAGGATTGGACTGGATGGCCCTTGGGGTCTTAACAAACTCTAGGATTGTATTATTATTATTACAATTATTATTATTATTATTATTATTATTATTATTATTGCTATTATTACAATTATTGTTGTTGTTGTTATCATTATCATTATGCAGAGGCTGGGTGGTCATCAGTTGGGAGGGCTTGGATGGTGTCTTCCTTTATGAAACAAGGTGAGGATTGGACTGGATGACCCTTGGGGACCCTTCAAACTCAAGGATTGTATTATTATTATTATTATTATTATTATTATTATTATTATTATTACTATTGATGCTACAGCGAAGCCACCTGTTGGGACGGACTGGAACAAGGGGGTTGGACTGGATGGCCCTTGGGGTCCCTTCAAACTTTAGGATTCTTTGGAAGTCTTTAAACAGAGGCTGGGTGGCCATCTGTCAGGAGAGCTTGGATGGTGCCTTCCTTTAGAGAACCCTCGGAGTGCTGCTCCCCCAGCAAAGTCCTCCCTTTGTCCTCCTCTCTCAGTGACCCCTCCGTGCCCCTCATGGACCTCCATGCCCCCAAGCCCAGGTACCTGTGGTGTCCATCCCTTGGGGGGGCTGCTGGGGGTCCGTTGCTGCCCACGGCTGTCCTGCAGGCGAGGCGAAGCCCCCGGTCTGGATCCAGAATGCCTTCCTCCTCCTCCTCCTCCTTTGTGGAGAAGCCCCCGTTTTGTGCCCTCCCCTCCGAGACACAGAGGCTCTGGGATGCAAAGAGGAGGAGGGGGAGGGGGAGGGAGGGGCCGGGACCCCCACCCACCTGCCACCGGTCAGCAAACTCCTCCCCAAACTCCAGCCCAGTTCGGACTCCTTTCTAAATGAGACAAAGCTCCTTTCGGAGGAGGAGGAGGAAGAGGAGGCAGTGTTGCCGCGGCCGGCTGCAAAGTGTGACCGGACTCCGGCCGCTGTCCGTCCCAAAATAGCCACAGAGGTGGAGGGAGGGGGAGAGGGAGGGAGGGAGGGGGTGGCAATCCCTTAATGAGATCTGAAGGCGCTCACGCAGAGCGGCACACGCACACAAAGCACCGGCACGGAGGGACACGCTCCGTGCACCACCAGCCGGGACAGGAAGCCCCGTCCGGTTCCCTTGGAGTGTGTTGGACTCCCGGGAAGCAGGCCGGGAATGGACTCCAAGGAAGCCTCACCTTCCTCGTTGCGGGCAGGGCCATGGTCACCTTCCAGTGCCTCCCACGGCAAGTTCCAGGCCATTGCATTGATCGTGTCCGAAGACCACAACGTGAAAAACTTTATACTAAATGACCAAGTTCTAGGTTCATCAAGAGTCAAGAGGGGACCCCAAGAACCATCAAGTCCATCCCCACCTTGTTCCATAAAGGAAGACGCCATCCAAGCCCTCCTGACAGGTGGCCAGCCTCCGCATCAGTTGTAAGGGACCCAAGGCCATCCAGTCCAATCCTCTTGTTCCATAAAGGAAGGCTTAACCCAAGCCCTCCCAACAGATGGCCATCCAGATTCTGCTCAAAAATGTCCAGAGAAGGAGGCTCCACCATCATCATCAACACAAAAGGTGATGATAGTGATGATGATGACAGAATCCTAAAGTTGGAAGAGATCCGAGAAAAGAAAGCTCCATCATCATCATCATCACCACCACGACCACCACCAAAGATGATTATATAATCATAAATTTGGAAGTGACCCCAGAGAAGAGGCATCATCATCATCATCACCAAGGATGATGATGATGATAGGATCCTAAAGTTGGAAGAGATCCCAGAAAAGGAAGCTCCATCACCATCATCATCATCATCATAACCAACACCAACACCAACACCAAAGATGATTATATAATCATAAATTTGGAAGTGACCCCAGAGAAGAGGCATCATCATCATCATCATCACCAAGGATGATGATGATGATGATGATGATGATGATGATAGAATCCTAAACTTGGAAGAGATCCCAGAAAAGGAAGCTCCATCACCACCACCACCACCACCAAAGATGATTATATAATCCTAAATTTGGAAGCAATCCCTAAGAAAGAGGCTCCATCATCATCATCATCATCATCATCATCATCATCATCACCACTCCCATCCCCACCAAAGATAATTATATAATCGTAAATTTGGAAGTGACCCCAGAGAAAGAGGCATCATCATCATCATCATCGCCAAGGATGATGATGATAGAATCCTAAAGTTGGAATCATCATCATCATCATCATCATCATCATCACCACTCCCATCCCCACCAAAGATAATTATATAATCGTAAATTTGGAAGTGACCCCAGAGAAAGAGGCATCATCATCATCATCATCGCCAAGGATGATGATGATAGAATCCTAAAGTTGGAAGAGATCCCAGAAAAGGAAGCTCCATCATCATCATCATAATCATCATAATCATCAAAGAGGATTATAGAATCCTAAATTTGGAAGGGACCCCAGTTAAAGAGGGTTCACCATTATCATCATCATCATCATCATCATCATCATTGCCAAAGATGATGATGATGATGATGATGATGATGATGATGATGATGATAGAATCCTAATGTTGGAAGGGACTCCAAGGGTCATTCAGTCCAACCCCCTTCTTTCAGCCGGGAAGAAGCACACAATCAGACCCTTCCCAAGAGATGGCCATTCAACTTTTGCTCAAAACCCTCCAGAGAAGGAGGCTCCATCATTATGATCATCACCACCAAAGTTGATCATAATAGAATCCTAAAGTTGGAAGGGACCCCAAGGTGGTGAAGATGATGATGGTATTGCAGGAGAGACACAGCGGGGTATACATAAATATAGTAACAACAACAACAACTCAGTTCTTGTGGGTTTTTTCGGAGAAATGCCTCTAGAACATGGCCATATAGCCCGAAAAAACCCACAAGAACTGAGTGATTCCAGCCATGAAAGCCTTCGACAATACAAACAACAACAACAATGGGAAGAGAACCCAGAGGAGGAGGCTCCGTCATCCTCATCATGAAGGATCATGATGATGATGATAAAATCCTAAAGTTGGAAGAGACCCCAAGGGCCATCTAGTCCAAACCTTTTCTTTCTGCCAGGCAGGAGGACACAATCAAAGCCATCCCGACAGATGGCCATCCAGCCTCTGCATAAAACCCTCCAGAGAAGGAAGGAGGCTCCACCGGACTCCAAGGAGACCCCTCCCCAATGCCCCCATGGACATTGGGGAGGGGTCTATCTACCTGGAGACGGACTCCAACTCAGGACCTCCCTGGAGAACCAAGGTGTTGGAAGAGACCCCAAGGACCATCTTATCCAACCCTTCTTTCTGCCAGGCAGGAGGACACAATCAAAGCCATCCCGACAGATGGCCATCCGGCCTCTGCATAAAACCCTCCAGAGAAGGAAGGAGGCTCCACCGGACTCCAAGGAGACCCCTCCCCAATGCCCCCATGGACATTGGGGAGGGGTCTATCTACCTGGAGACGGACTCCAACTCAGGACCTCCCTGGAGAACCAAGGTGTTGGAAGAGACCCCAAGGACCATCTTATCCAACCCTTCTTTCTGCCAGGCAGGAGGACACAATCAAAGCCATCCCGACAGATGGCCATCCGGCCTCTGCATAAAACCCTCCAGAGAAGGAAGGAGGCTCCACCGGACTCCAAGGAGACCCCTCCCCAATGCCCCCATGGACATTGGGCAGGGGTCTATCTACGTGGAGATGGACTCCAACTCAGGATCTCCCTGGAGAACCCAGGTGTGTGTCCCTTGCAGAAACCCCCTCCTCAATGTTGCCTTGAGCAAAGGGAGGAGGGGGACGTGAGGCTGCGGTCCAGCGGTGTTGGCGGGGAGGGGTGGGCAGGGAGCCGGCCAGCGTGGGCCTGTTATTCCTGGCCGCTTTGCCCCGTCATGGAAACTCCTGACTCTGACCTCTGCCGCCTCCTCTGCTGCCACTCGGCCCTTGAGTTTCCATTGCACACAAGGAGCCCCCCCCCTCCTCCTCCTCCTCCAGGTGCCAGGAATATCCCCCTCCTCGAAAGAAAGGCGACACCCTGGAACCGGCCCAGGCCGGGCCCGGCTGGCCGGCACGTTTTTTTCCGACAGCGAAGCCACCAACCATCTCTCCCCTTCCCTTCCCTGCTGGGATGCAGGCCGCCCCTGAGTTACAAACATCCGACTTACAAGCGACTCACTTCAGTCCTCTCTCCAGGTGTTTTGGACTCCAACTCCCACAATTCCTAACAGCCGGTAGGCTGTTAGGAATTGTGGTAGTTGGAGTCCAAAACACCTCGAGGGAGGGCCCAAGTTGGTCCATGCTTGCTTGAACCTTCTTAAACTATGGTAGACTCCTGCAGAGGTGAGAGGATCCCTCTTGTCCTTTGCTGAAGTCAACAAAGAAAGAACCATTAAAGCCCTGGCAGACCACACAAAGAGAATCTGCGAAGCCCACCTCCTCCAAGACGAACTGAACCACCTCAACTGGGCTCTCCAGGCCAATGGAGACTCCACCTCAGACATCAGAAGAGCTGCAAGACAACCGAGAAGAAGCCACGAGAGTCAAGACGAAGATCCCCCCAGAGGGAAAGTGTTCTCGCCAGACATCAAGGGAACCACTGACCGCAGAGGGAAGCTGAAGAAGAAACACAACCTACAAACTATCTCCAGACCCACCAAGAAAATCCAACCAATGCTCCGTTCAGCAAAGGACACGAGGGATCCTCTTCCCTCGGCAGGAGTCTACCGTGTACCACGCAGCTGTGGACAAGTCTCCATTGCAGCAGCATTGCCC
>NW_026847660.1:1455834-1478334 GCF_025583915.1 Anolis sagrei ordinatus | reverse complement strand
CCAACCCCATTCTGCCAATAAGCAGGAATATTGCATTCAAAGCACCCCTGACAGATGGCCATCCAGCCTCTGTTTAAAAGCTTCCAAAGAAGGAGCCTCCACCACACTCCGGGGCAGAGAGTTCCACTGCTGAACGGCTCTCACAGTCAGGAAGTTCTTCCTCATGTTCAGATGGAATCTCCTCTCTTGTATTTTGAAGCCATTGTTCCATTGCGTCCTAGTCTCCAGGGAAGCAGAAAACAAGCTTGCTCCCTCCTCCCTGTGGCTTCCTCTCTCATATTTATACATGGCTATCATATCTCCTCTCAGCCTTCTCTTCTTCAGGCTAAACATGCCCAGCTCCTTAAGCCGCTCCTCATAGGGCTTGTTCTCCAGACCCTTGATCATTTTAGTCGCCCTCCTCTGGACACATTCCAGCTTGTCAATATCTCTCTTCAATTGTGGTGCCCAGAACTGGACACAATATTCCAGGTGTGGTCTAACCAAGGCAGAATAGAGCATGGGGAGCATTACTTCCCTATATCTAGACACTAGGCTCCTCTTGATGCAGGCCAAAATCCCATTGGCTTTTTTTGCCGCCACATCACATTCCTGGCTCATGTTTAACTTGTTGTCCACGAGGACTCCAAGATCTTTTTCACACGTACTGCTCTCGAGCCAGGCCTCATCGTCCCCCATTCTGTATCTTTGCATTTCGTTTTTCCTGCCTAAGTGGAGTATCTTGCATTTGTCCCTGTTGAACTTCATTTTGTTAGTTTTGGCCATTCATCTCTCTAATCTGTCAAGATCGTTTTGAATCCTGCTCCTGTCCTCTGGACTATTGGCTCTCCCTCCCAATTTGGTGTCGTCTGCAAACTTGATGATCCTGCCTTCTCGCCCTTCATCTCAGTCATGAATGAAGATCCTGACCAGGACCGGGCCCAGGAGGGAACCCTGTGGATGGCACTCCGCTCGTCACTTCTTTCTAAGATGAAGAGGAGGAAGCCTTGGGGAGAATCACTCTCTGGGTTCGTCCATTTAGCCAATTCCAGATCCACCTCACCGCAGTTTTGTCTCGCCCACACTGGACTGAATGAAGAAAGATGGTGAGTATGGATGGGAATGAATGTATGCGGAGTGAATGCTGAGTAAATGTGAGGCTTCCCCGAACAGCGGGAAGGGGCCTGAGGCTGTTAGGAATTGTGGGAGTTGTAGTCCCAAAACACCTGGAGGGCCCAAGTTTGCTCATGCCTGGGATATTTATTTATTTATTTATTGTATTTGTAAACCGCCCCTCTCAGCCTTCCGGCGACTCGAGGCGGTTTACAAGGCAAAATTCAATGCCATCAAAAACACAATTACAATATAAAAAAATTAACGTCGATAAAAACATAACAGCTGGAATAAAACATAATTCCATAAATACTCATTAAAACAATGTCCAATCCCATCTTGTAGTTGTTTCGTTCTTATGTCCGTTACTCAGTATTCGCAAATGCCTGCTCGAATAGCCATGTCTTGCTAAAAACAAAGAAGCTGACCTAATCTCCATAGGAAGGGCGTTCCACAGCCGAGTAGCCACCACTGAGAAGGCCCTGTCTCTTGTCCGCACCAACTGTGCTTGTGATGATGGTGGGACCAAGAGCAGGGCCTCTCCAGATGATCTTAAAGTCCTTGCAGGTTCATAAGGGGAGATACGTTCAGACAGGTAAGTTGGGCCAGACAGGTAAGTTGGGATAGAGGGATCCCACCTCCCCCCACACAGACCGAGAAGCAGCCCCCACCCCAAAGCCTTGTCACCTGGGCAATAGCAGCGCAGCACTCCGGACTGGATGAGGGCGGCCGGGACGGAGATCTGGTCGAAAAGGCAGCTGTAGGGCTCGGCCTGGTCCACCCAGGGCCCCGTGATCAGCACCTTCACGCCCCCCTGGGACCCATAGAAGGAGGAAAGAGAGGGTCAGTGATTTGGAAGGAATGAGAGTTGCTCCCAGACCCCAGGGAGAAAGACCCGGAGGGCCTTCTTCTGCAGGCAATGAAAGCCAACCTCTGCCATCAGTTGTTTATGACAGGCAGGATGAGGAGGATGCCATGGGGCAGCTGGGTAGCTTTGAAATGTATTTTAATATTCTTGGGCTACATGACACAAATAATGTAAGAACAGGAGACGTTCTGTAGGTTCGTTCTTAAGTTGAATTTGTATTTGCGCCCTCATCTTTCTTGGAAAACCCTTTCCTAGTTATACCCTACCTTGTTCATGCCCAGCATTATTTTTAAAAATTTTAAATTATTCCATTTGCCTTGGCCATACGTTTTTAAATGCTTGTATGTTATTGTTTATTTTTTGTTTATGAGATTTATTTTAACTGTTTTGTATTGATTATTTTGTTATTGCCTTTATTTATTGATGTACTGCGGGCTTGGCCTCATGTAAGCCGCACCATGTCCCTTGGGGAGATGGTAGAAGGGTACAAATAAAGTATTATTATTATTATTATTATTATTATTATTATTATTATTATTCAACTTAAGAACAAACCTACAGCACAGCTGGACAATCACCAGCAGAAATAGATCTCTGCCGACCGGAAGGTGGTGATTTCGAAGCCTAGGTTGGATTGAGCACCCGACTGTTAAGCCTAGCTTACTGTCTACCTAAGCAGTTCAAAAACAGCTGAGCTGTGAGTAGAGAAATTAAGTACCCCTTAAAGCAGGGAGGTATTTTATGACACCAAGAAAATGCCATAGATTAAAGAACAAAAAGGAAATACAATCAAAAGGGTTCAGCGTTATAGTGGATGAAGCAACAGCACCCCCCTGTGGCTGGAATCGAGCATAACCTCCGAGCGCCGAAGTTGGAAAATGCCGAAATACTTCTATCTGTCTGTCTGTGTTGTATGTCTAGAAACAGCATTGAATATTTGTTGTGTATGTGTGCATTGTGATCCACCCTGAGTCCTTTTGGGGTGAGAAGGGCAGAACATAAATAATGTAAATAAATAAATATAAGTCGGAATGGGAACTTTTTAAAGTGTCACTCCAATGATCCCTCTCTCTCTCTCTCCCTCTCTCTCCCTCTCTTTATATATGTATGTGTAAATACGTGGGTGTGTGTATGGGTGTGTGTGCGCATACATGTTTTGGAGAGCATAAAGGGCGAACACCCCTGTCCCTGCGATGATTGGATTTTGCAAAATCTGACTTGTTGTGGCAAGAAGGTTTGGGGGTAAAGTCAAAGCATAGACCCCTTTTCCCCAGGAGTGAATTTCTCTTCCAAGGGGCAGACTCCTCTCACTTCCTGTTGTCTCAGCCCCGTTCTGAACTGGGAGTCATTTCTAAGTTGGAAGTTTGTAACACAGGGATGGCCTGAATTGACATTTTGGTACTGTTCCATTATCTGGGTGGAGGCCATTAGGAGGTGCTACAGTGAAAAATTTGGGTACTGTTCCATTCTCTGGGCGAAGGCCACTAGGGGGTGCTAGAGCCATTTTATAGGGGTGGAGAGTGGGTTGAAGGAGAAATACCAATTCCCCCCGTTTTCCTGTTATTCCCCTCCACCCACGTCGCCACTGTGGAAACAGCCCGAGTTTATGATATAGGAAGTGGAGAGGGGAAATAATCAGTGAAAATGGGGAGGGGGGATGATTTTCCTCCTTCAACCCCCTACCTGTAAAATGGACTATTCTTCTCTCTCTATCACCCCCTAGTGGCCTCCGCCTAGATAACGGAACCGTACCCAAATATTAATGCATTTGCTGTGTTTGGATTGTATTGTGTCAAGTGTGCTGCTAGCCAACTTGAGCCCCTACGTGCCAATGAAAAGTG
Organism: Anolis sagrei ordinatus; assembly: GCF_025583915.1. Classification (NCBI taxonomy): domain Eukaryota; kingdom Metazoa; phylum Chordata; class Lepidosauria; order Squamata; family Anolidae; genus Anolis; species Anolis sagrei. Next base: position 1,474,533 of record NW_026847660.1, on the reverse strand, counting down.
GAAAAACAAATACAGTAAATGAAATTAAGTAGATCGGGCATGAGCAAACTTCAGCCTTCCTCCAGGTGTTTTGGACTCTAACTCACATCATTCCTAACAGCTTCAGGCCCTTTCCTTTATTTATTTATTTACAGTATTTATATTCTGCCCTTCTCACCCCGCAGAGGACTCAGGGCGGATTACAACGTACAAACATTCAATGCCATAGACACACAACATATACAGACAGACACACAGAGGCCATTTTGCCATATGTTCTGGCAGTTGGTGATGGAAGGGTTATTGTAAGTCTTGCTTCTAAAGGGCTGAGTAGTTTGTAAGTCACAGTTTACAGGTGAAAGCAATTAAGGGTGGAGGTATGCAGGAGATAGGTTGCAGCTGGGTGTGACTGGATTTAAGGAGCTAACCTTGGAACTGATCTTTGGGGGAGAAGTATTGTCATATTTTGGTCTATTAAAACAGCCAGCAAGTAAGTGCTGTTTTAATTAAACGGTTTGATAAAACTGGGAGTTTGGTTCATCTTTATCTAAATAAGGCAGAGCCCTGGCTTTTGTGGCTGAGATGTACTCTGATGATGAGGATGATGGGATTCAGATTCCTGGCTCTTTTTCTGTGGCTCCCACAGACAGTGCAGAGTCAACACAGCGGTTCTCAGAAGAAAATAATTTTAACGAAGGAGATAGCAAACAGGTGGGGAGGCATTTGCCTCCTTCTTACGCTGATACTGAAAGTGCAGAAAGCCTTGATAGTGACCTGACCCAGCAAGCTCGTCTTGATTTGCGGGTCAGGCGGAGTTCTCGCCTGGCCAGCAGACAAGAAGCCAGCTCGGGGAAAGGTCATCGCAATGCTTTCATGTTGGTGAGAGCATAATGTTTTCATGTTAGAAAGGTATTTAGGCTTCTTGCAAACCTAGAAATAGCGTCAGTTCAACGTAGCTTACTAGCCTGAAAGCTTCATGGAATAACCTTAACCTGGAAAGCAGCACGCTTGGGATTTCTTGCATTGTGATTCTTGGGGCAATTGCTTCAGTGCTGGTACCTTGGACTCTGTTTTGAGCTCTGCCTATAGGATTGTGCCCCTTGTTTTTCCCTGAAGATCTTTGGAACTATATTCTGCATTTAACCTGAATCTTTGGAACTTTGCGATGCTTATTCTTTATTTTGACTTGGATTTTTTCCTCAATAAACTATAAAACTACAGCTGTTGCGTGGTGGTGTTTGGAAGCAAGGTGAAGCTTACTCTGAGTTGCAACACTGGCAAAGTGACACATTTAACATTCTAGTTTCATGAGGGTATTCTGGCCACCAGGGGAGCTGTTGCTTCACCGTCCATTTGTGACACTGATGTACTTCCTCATTCTTTGCATGTTTGCTGGACATTTTTATGTGCCGTAAATTAGTTAAATTAGCCTCCCCACGTAAGCGGTACCTAAATTTCCTACTTGACAGATGCAACTGTCTTTCGGGCTGCAAAGGTCGACAGAGAGCTATACAATTTGGTCGGAAGCTCACTCTGACCCAGGCTGGCTTCGAACTCATAACCTTTTGGTCAGTAGTAATCTAATGCAACTGACTGCCAGCCAGTTGCACCACAGTCCAGGTGCTTAGGTGGTTGAGCAGGAAAAGGAAGGTGGCCTGAGGCTGTTAGGAATGATGGGAGTTGGAGTCCAGAACACCTGGTGAGCCCAAGTTGGCCCATACCTGAAATAGATCATCAACATGTGAACGTAAACACAATCCTAATGGGCTTTGGAGGCAGCTCCTATGAAGCCTGCACGGCCCCACAGACACAAATCCACAAACCTCCTTATAGTAGCCCCTCCCCACAATGCCTCAGTCCCTCCCCCAAAAAAAACTCCAGACCCCCACCCCCTCCCCTCCCAGCCGCACTGCACTGACCTCTGGGTAGGACCATTCAGGGGAGAAGTCCGTGATGGAGGCCAACGACTGCTGTGGGGTCTCCTCGCCCAGATCCTCCCCCGCAGAGAGGACCCTCCCGGGGCTCTGCCTCCCTCCACCACTGCCGTTCCCTTCCGAGGTTCCGTCTCCGCCGCCGCCCGCCCCGCTCTCGTCCGTCATGAGTTCGCCAATGAGGTCCGGGAAGTGGTTGTCGAAGGAGAGGCCGAAGGAGGCGGTTGAGGGAGAGGCAGTTGCCGCCACTGCCGCCGTCTGGATCATGGAGTAGAGCTCCTCCTGCAGCTCCGTGGCCGAAATCTCCGTGGGAGGCCCCTCGTCGCCCTGGGGCTCCTCTTCCCCGGCGGTGGGGGTGGTCTCCATGGGGGTCTCCGGGGGGCTGCTCTTGCATTCTTCCGTCCCGGCAGAAGAGGACGGCGGAGGCGAGGGGGGCAAGAGGGCGGCCGCGGGCCGGGCCCCGCCATCGTCCTGGATGAAGAAGCGGTTGGTGCTGGGCACAAAGACCGAGTAGCCTTGGAGGGCGGTGGCGTTACCGCTGTTGTTGTTGTTCTCCGACGGCGGCGGCTCCGGTTTGGTGCCCCCGCCGTAAGTCTCGCCTTCCTTGGGGCTGTTGAGGAAGCAGTCCGGGTCGAAGGCCGCGTCCGGCTCGGCGGGTCCCGACTCCGCGGTCTCCATACTGGAGTCCAGGTTCTGCGAGAGGACCAGGCCCGGTCCCAAGAGCAAAGCCAGGCCCAGAGGGGTCGCCGGGGGGGCCGCGCTTTCGCCATGACCTCCCTCTCGGGAGAGCAGCTGTTGGCTGGGGGTCAAGGCTAGAGGCTTCTCGGGAGGGCCTCTCACGCCGGCCATGACCAGGAGGGCCCCACTGCCGTTGGTTCCACCTGGAAGTCCCACCGAGAGGGAGGCGGACGGAAGCTCCTGTTTGGGGACAAGAGGGTCGCCATCCGGGGAAGCCGCCTTGGCCAGACGGGGCTCCCTGTGGCCCTCAGAGGACGAGGAGGAGGAAGAGGTTGACGACGAAGACGAGGCTCTGGGTGCCTCTGGCTCCACTTTGGCCTCCTCCGACGGGACGACGTGGGTCTTGGTGAGCGCCGGGAAGGGGCACGGGGGGCAGAGCTCCACCTTCGGGGAGATGATGCGGTGCTTGGTGCTGCTGCTGCATTTGTGCGGGACGTGGCTGGGGCTCCCTGCCAAGGAAGGGGAAAGGAGGACGACAAATCACGCACAGAAGAGACCCTTGGAAACGACAACCTTCTTCAAGCCTCCTCTAGTAATGAGCTCTCTAAATAAAAATATAATATTCGTTTGTGGGATTAACGTAACTCAAAAACCACTGGACGAATGGACACCAAATTTGGACACTATACCCCTAAAAGGCCAATGATTGACCTTCATGCATAACCCCCCCTCCCAAAAAGTGGAAAAAACACAAAAAGATAAATGACAATACAGAAAAAGGAAGGAAGAGGGAGGGAAGGAAGGAAGGAAAGGAGGAAAGAAAGAAAGAGAAGAAAGAAGAAAGAGGAAGAGAAGGAAAGGAAGAAAGAGAAAAGGAAGGAAAGGAGGAAGGAAGGAAGGAAAAGAAAAAGAAAAGGGGGGAAGGAAAGAAAGAGGTAGGAGGAAGAAGGAGAGAAGGAGAAGAAAAGAAGGAAAGAGGAAAAGGAAGGAGAGAGGGGAGGGAAAGAAAGAAGGAAAGAGAGAAGAAGCATGGAAGCAAAGAGCAAAGGAAGGAAGGAAAGAGGTAGAGAAGGAAGAAAGGAGAGAAGGAAAGAAAAAAGGGAAGGCAGGAAAGAGGGAGCGAAGGAAGGAGAGGATGAAGGAAGGAAGGAAGGAAAGAGAGAAGGAAGCATGGAAGCAAAAAGCAAAGGAAGGGAAGAAAGAGGCAGAGAAGGAAGGAAGGAGAGAAGGAAAAAAGGAATGAAGGAAAAAGGGAACAAGGAAAGAGAGAAGGAAGGATGGAAGCAAAAAGCGAAGGAAGGAAGGAAAGGTAGATAAGAAAGGAGAGAAAGAGGGAGGGAAGGAAAGACGGAAAGAGAGAAGGAAGGATGGAAGTAAAAAGCGAAGGAAGGAAGGAAAGGTAGAAAAGAAGGAAAAAGGGGGGAAGGAAGGCAAGTGGTAGAGAAGGAAGGAAAAGAAAAAGGGGGAAGGAAGGAAAGAGGTAGAGAAGGAAGGAGAAAAAGAAAGAAAAAAAGCAAGGAAGGAAAGAGGGAGCGAAGGAAGGAGAGAATGAGGGAGGGAAGGAAAAAGAGAAGGAAGCATGGAAGCAAAAAGCGAAGGAAGGGAAGAAAAGGAGAGAAGGAGGAGAGAAGGAAAGAGGAAAAGGGAGGGAAGGAAGGAAGGAAGGAAAGAGGGAGCGAAGGAAGGAGACAACAAGGGAGGGAAGGAAAGAAGGAAAGAGAGAAGGAAGCATGGAAGCAAAGAGCGAAGGAAGAAAGGAAAGAGGTAGAGAAGGAAGGAAGGAGAGAAGGAAAGAAGAAAAGGGAAGGAAGGAAAGAGGGAGTGAAGGAAGGAGAGAACGAGGGAGGGAAGGAAAGAAGGAAAGAGAAAAGGGAAGGAAGGAAAGAGGGAGTGAAGGAAGGAGAGAATGAGGGAGGGAAGGAAAGAAGGAAAGAGAGAAGGAAGCATGGAAGCAAAGAGCGAAGCAAGGGAAGAAGGAGGTAGAGAAGGAAGGAAGGAAGGAGAGAAGGAAAGAAAAAAAAGGAAAGGAAGGAAAGAGGGAGCGAAGGAAAAAAGGAAAGAGGTAGAGAATGAGAGCAAAATCCCCTTCAAGGCCTGCCAATAGCCCAAGACAACCAAAGTATTATTTGGACACTTATTCATAAATGCAAGAGTGTGTTATGATGATGGGAATTCAGATCCCACTTTCTTTCTCTCAAAGAGAACTCAAAGCAGCAAAAACAATCAAAACCCAGTGGAGGTTTTGCCGGGAGTGTTCCATGGCATGCTCTGGCAATTCAGGATTCCGCCACTGGAGGGCACCCAATGCTCCTCACAGCAGGCCATCCCAATGCTAGAATGGGCTGCAAACTGGAGGGAACTGGGAGCAAGGGAGGCTCACAAACTGGGAGCAAGGGAGGTCCAGCAAGTCTCATGCTCCAAAAAAAAATCACTGTAGATTATTGTTGTGTCTTTCAATTATATTATTATTACAGCTCTCCCTTCTGCAATGGGAATATTATTATTATTATTATTATTATTATTATTATTATTATTGCTGTTATTAATATCTTAAGAGACCCGTGTTCTCCATGGCGCCAGCTGTGACCCAAGCCTGGCCCACAGAGGAAGAATGGGTCTTCTATTCTGCCAAAACAATGGCTCCAGTCAAGTGAGAAACTTATGCGCGTTTCATAAACTAATCTGCCAAATGAAGCCAAAGAGAGCGGAGCGTTCCCTCGTTGGCTGACCACCGAAGTCAACTAAGTGGGGAGAGGAATCCCAGCAATGGAATCCAAGGCAGGTCCTCTTGCTCTCAATGGAGTTGACTCTAAGTATGTATTGAATTGTGTCGCCTCTAATTCAATGACTGGGCTCAATGCGCTGTGATCCTGGGACTTGGAGTTTGGTGAGGCATCGGCCTTCCCTGGCGGAGGAGTCTCAACATCTTGTATTATAGAATCATAGAATCATAGAATCAAAGAGTTGGAAGAGACCTCATGGGCCATCCAGTCCAACCCCCTGCCAAGAAGCAGGAATATTGCATTCAAATCACCCCTGACAAACGGCCATCCAGCCTCTGCTTAAAAGCTTCCAAAGAAGGAGCCTCCACCACACTCCGGGGCAGAGAGTTCCACTGCTGAACGGCTCTCACAGTCAGGAAGTTCTTCCTAATGTTCAGATGGAATCTCCTTTCTTGTAGTTTGAAGCCATTGTTCCGCGTCCTAGTCTCCAGGAAGCAGAAAACAAGCTTGCTCCCTCCTCCCTGTGACTTCCTCCATATTTATACATGGCTATCATGTCCCCTCTCAGCCTATATTTCTTCAGGCTAAACATGCCCAGCTCTTAAGCCGCTCCTCATAGGGCTTGTTCTCCAGACCCTTGATCATTTTAGTCGCCCTCCTCTGGACACATTCCAGCTTGTCAATATCTCTCTTGAATTGTGGTGCCCAGAATTGGACACAATATTCCAGATGTGGTCTAACCAAAGCAGAATAGAGGGGTAGAATTACTTCCTTAGATCTAGACACTATGCTCCTATTGATGCAGGCCAAAATCCCATTGGCTTTTTTTGCCGCCACATCACATTGTTGGCTCATGTTTAACTTGTTGTCCACGAGGACTCCAAGATCTTTTTCACACGTACTGCTCTCGAGCCAGGCGTCCCCCATTCTGTATCTTTGCATTTCATTTTTTCTGCAAAGTGGAGTATCTTGCATTTGTCACTGTTGAACTTCATTTTGTTAGTTTTGGCCCATCTCTCTAATCTGTCAAGATCGTTTTGAATTCTGCTCCTGTCCTCTGGACTATTGGCTATCCCTCCCAATTTGGTGTCGTCTGCAAACTTGATGATCATGCCTTCTAGCCCTTCATCTAAGTTATTAATAAAGATGTTGAACAGGACCGGGCCCAGGACGGAACCCTGCGGCACTCCACTTGTCACTTCTTTCCAAGATGAAGAGGAAGCATTAGTGAGCACTCTCTGTGTTCGTCCACTTAACCAATGACAGATCCACCTCACCGTAGTTTTGCCTAGCCCACATTGGACTAGTTTCCTTGCCAGAAGGTCATGGGGGACCTTGTCGAAGGCCTTACTGAAATCCAGGTACGCTACATCCACGGCATTCCCCGCATCTACCCAGCTTGTAGCTCTATCGAAGAAAGAGATCAGATTATTATTTGACTGACACCAAAAACACAGTATGTCACAGCAAACGAGATCTATATGCTGGATTTCGTATGACAAAATTGCAAGTTGAACATTTCCCAAGCATCTAGAACTGTGTGATGCATTATTATCCGGACTTTCAGGGTACGTGGATGATGCCCGCAGATGATGTCCAACTCTGTCACTCCTTCCCACCTGCTACTAGGGAGGCTGTGCAGGTCCTGAACCGGTGCTTAGCCACTGTGACAGTCTGGATGAGGGCGAACAAATTGAAACTGAATCCAGACAAGACGGAGGTACTCCTGGTCAGTCGCAAGGCCGAACAGGGCATAGGGTGACAGCCTGTGCTGGATGGGGCCGCACTCCCCCTGAAGACGCAGGTTCGCAGCTTGGGTGTGACCCTGGACTCATCGCTGAGCCTGGAACCCCAGGTTTCGGTGGTGACAAGGGGAGCATTTGCACAGTTAAAGCTTGTGCGCCAGCTGCGCCCGTACCTTGGGAAGTCTGACTTGGCCACGGTAGTCCACGCTCTGGTTACATCACGCATAGACTACTGCAACGCTCTCTACGTGGGGTTGCCTTTGAAGACTGCTTGGAAGCTTCAGATGGTCCAGCGCTCGGCAGCCAGGTTGCTAACAGGAGCGGCACTCAGGGAGCATACTACTCCTCTGCTGCGCCAGCTCCACTGGCTGCCAGTTTGCTACCGGGCACAATTCAAAGTGCTGGTTTTAGCCTATAAAGCCCTAAACGGTTCTGGCCCTACTTACCTCTCCGAACACATCTCCTCTTATGAACCGACTAGGACACTAAGATCGTCTGGGGAGGCCCTGCTCTCAATCCCGACTGCATCACAGGCGCGCTTGGTGAGGACGAGAGACAGGGCCTTCTCAGTGGTGGCCCCTCGGCTGTGGAACGCCCTGCCTGCAGATATCAGATTGGCCCCCTCTCTGCTGGCGTTTCGGAGGAAAGTGAAGACCTGGCTGTTCAAACAAGCATTTGATTGAACACAGGAATACGGAATAATGGATGACGAGACTGGATTCTGATTTTACTGTTGAGGTGCTAATGATTGTTATACGGATGTTTAATGATTTATGTTACAATTGTTTTTAATTGCCCTATACTTGTCTCGTGATGTTTTGTATCGATGTTGTTCACCGCTTTGAGTCGCCTGAGGGCTGAGAAGAGCGGGATAGAAATAAAGTAAATAAATAAAATAAATTATTTATTTCTTTATTTATTTTATTTACTTCGCTTATATACCGCAATTCTCAGCCCAAGGGCGACTCACTGCGGTGTACAACATAGAAAAACAGGTGCAAAATACAAACATAGTGTAAAATAATCTGCAATTCATCATTATCAAAAAACATCTCATCAAAAACATCAACATTCCTACAAAAGCCATTCCGTGTCGTCTCATCGTCAAACCCACAATCCGGTATCATTTCCGTTGTTCCATTCCTATGGTCAAATTACCAATCATTGCACTTCTTGTTCAAATGCCTTCTTAAACAGCCAGGTCTTTAACTTCCTGCGGAATATCAACAGGGAGGGAGCTAGCCTGATGTCCACGGGAAGGGTGTTCCACAGCCGAGGAGCCACCACCGAGAAGGCCCTATCTCTCGTCCCCGCCAGCCGTGCCTGTGAAGCAGGCGGGATCGAGAGCAGAGCCTCCCCGGAAGATCTCAAAGTCCTCGTGGGCTCATAGGTCGAGAGGCGGTCAGTTAGGTATCTTGGGCCGGAACCGTTATTATTATTGTTGTTGTTGTTGTTATTATTATTATATCTATTTATCCCAAGCGTTATCTCCTGTGTTTTTATGAGTGATGGTCACTTGTTGGCCTGAAAGGAGTCTTGTGTCCAAATTTGGTGTCAATTTGTCCAGTGGTTCTTGAATTATGTTAATCCCACAAACTAACATTACATTTTTATTTATATAGATTGACCCGTAGTGGCTGCATTTCCCATCCTTATATTCAAGTCAATACGTTCCCCCAGTTTTTTGTGGCAAAATTAGGAGCCTTGGCTTATACTCGAGTATATACAGTATATCTCATCAAGGACTCTCGACCCATTCCACCTCGTTTGTGGCAGCCACAAAAACAAACTTCCTGGGGAAGAGCAACCACTTTCAAAGGAAGGAGGGCACAACGAGTACTTAGGCCACGACCCGGAGAAGCGTGCTGACCGAGTCCGCTGGTGCAGAGGCAGGCGTGGGTGCGTGGCAGGGGCTTGGCCTGGTGGCTCTCCAGGATCTGCTGCACCAGCTGCTCGATGGAGAACTCGGCCGTCCCGTTCCCGTTGCTGCAGGTCCACTTGATCCCGTGAACTGTGGGCACAGAGAGGGGAAAGGAACACACGCGCCGGTGAGAGTTCGCTCGGTGACACTGTCGTCCTTTCTTCTTCTTTTGGACACTACACAGACTTTTATGAATTTTTAAAAAAAATCTCAATAACCAAGCTTGCAAACATTTCTATTCTAATTCAAAGGGACTGAGATGTCAATTATCCAAAGTCTCTTGAGTGTAAAACAGGCCTGGGCCAACTTCAGCCCTCCCTCCAAGTATCACAATATGCAAAGATGAAAACAAAATTAAATATAAACAATATGTTAAAAATTCACAGTAAAATCCAAGAAAACTTATTGAAAGTGAAAAACCACCGCACCCCCCTGGCTTGACCTTAAAGGCATTCCTCTTCAAAAGATATCCTTCCTTCCTTCCTTCCATCCATCTTTCCTTCCTTTGATCTTCCTTCCTTCCAACCTTCCATCCTGCCTATCTTCCTTTGATACTTCAGTCTTTTCTTCCTTCAATCCTTCCATCCATTCGATCTTCCTTCCACCCAGTTTCCCTGCCATCCATCCATCTTTCCATCCATCCTTCCATCTATCCATCCACCCACCCATTCATCTATCCTTCCATCCATCCTTCCATCCACCCACCCACCCATCCTTCCACCCATTCATCCATCCTTCCATCCATTCTTCCATCCATCCTTCCATCCATCCATCCATCCATCCATCCATCCATCCATCCATCCATCCATCCATATATCCAACCTTCGATCGTTCCTTCTTTCTTTCCAGCCTTCATTTGATGCTTCCTTTGATCCTTCCTTCCTTTGCTGCTTTTTTCCTACCTTCTATCCTTTCATCCAGTCTTCCTTCCTTCCATCTTACATTCCATTCTTCCTATGAGCCTTCCTTCCATCCTTCTTTCCTGCAATGCCATCCTATCTTTTTATCCTTCCTACCTTCCTTCCTTCAGTCCTCCTTCCTTCCTTCCTTTGATCCTGCCTTCCTTCCTTCCTTCCATCCATCCATCCATCAGTCCTCCCTTTCATCCATCCTTTCTTTCATCCTTCCTTCCTTCCATCTTACCTTCCAACCTTTCATTTAACCTTCCTACAATCCCTACCAACCGATCCTTCCAACCTTCATTCCATCCTTCCTTCACTCTTTCTATCTTTCCTTCCATCCATCCTTCGATCCTACTTTCCATCCTTCCTTCCTCTATCCCTTCCTTCCAACCTTTTCCATCCTTCCTTTGATCCTTTCTCCCTTCCTTCTATCTTACCTTACATCATTCCTTTGAGCCTTCCGTCCTTTGATCCCTCCTTCCATCCAGTCTTCGATCTTTCCTTCCTTCCATCCATCCTTCAATCCCCCTTTCTTCCATTCCTTCTTCCATCGATCCTTCCAACCTTCTTTCCATCCTTCCTTCGCTCCTTCTATCTTTCCTTCCACCCATGCTTCCTTCAATCCTTCCTCCATCCCTTCCATCCTTCCTTTGATCCTTCCTTCCTTCCATCCTTCTTTCCTTCAATCCCTTCTTCCATCCAGTCCTTTCATCCTTCCTTCCTTCAATCAATCCTTCCATCCATCCAAGCTTCGATGCTTCCTTTGATCCATCCTTCCTACCTTTTCTCCTTCCTTCCTTCCTTTGATCCTACCTTCCATCCTTCCTCCATCCCTTCCTTCGCTGCTTCTATCCTATCTTCTATCCTTTTTTCCAGCCTTCCTTCCATCCATCCATCCTTCGATGCTTCCTTTGATCCTCCATCCTTCCTTCCTTTGCTCCTTCTATCCTTCCTTCCTTCCATCCATCCTTCCTTCGATCCTTCCAACCTTCCTTTACTGCTTCTATCCTACCTTCTATCCTTCTTCCCAGCCATCCTTCCTTCCCCCCATCCATCTATGCCCCCGACTCACACATGGGCTTGAGCTGCCCCACCAGCTCCTCCTTGGACCACTTCAGCCACTCCTTGCGGTCACTGTTGATGGAGCACAGGACCGGCCCACACAGCTTCCCACAGTCCTCAATGGCCGGCACGTTCAGGTAGTGCACCAGCACAATGTCCGGGTTCTGCAGGAAACACGGAAAGAAGGGAAGCCCCTTGGGAAGCCCAGCCGACAGGGAAGGGGAAGAGGGACCCCCAGGCACACCCCACAAGCAACACAGCAGGGCCGAATCCCACAGAGCCCTGGGATGTGCAGCTCGGCCATGAAAACATAGTCAAAGTTATTGAAATGCTCTTAATGGAAGCCGCCTTGGGGTAGAAATAAACACAATAATAATAATAATAATAATAATAATAATAATAATAATAATAATTACATGATATGCACTCTACATCCTGGTGCGGTTTGGAGGATGATGCACCATGGACGATGGGACTTGCAGTTCCTTCACTCACTTAGTGAAACTACTGAGACCCTCATCCAATGACTGATGAAGACCAAACTTGGCACACAGAACCCCCATGGCCAACTCAACATTCTGGTGAGGTTTGGGGAGAACAGACTATGGATGATGGGATTTCAAGTACCTCCACTCACTTCCCAAGACTGCTGCAACCCTCATCTAATGACCAATCAAGACCAAACTTGGCACACAGAGCCCCCATGAGAGACTCTACATCCTGGTGCTGTTTGGAGGAGGACGGACAATGGATGATGGGACTTGCAGTACCTTCACTCACTTCCTGAAACCACAGTGACATTCATCCAAATACCAATAAAGACCAAACTTGGCACAGAGAGCCCCCATGGCCAACTCAACATTCTGGTGAGGTTTGGGGGAGAACAGACTATGGATGATGGGACTTGCAGTACCTTAACTCACTTTCTGAGACTGCTGTGACCCTCATCCAATGACTGATCAAGACCAAACTTAGCACACAGAGCCCCCATGACCCTCTCTCCATCCTGGTGCAGTTTGGAGGACGATGGACCACAGATGATGGGACTCACAGTACCTTCACTAACTTCCTGAGACCACTGCGAGCCATATAAATAACTGATAAACACCAACCTTGATATACAATTCCTTTCTCTAATAACCCGGGCAGCGCCGAGTCCCCAAGCTAGTATGTATATGTATGTATGTATGTATGTATGTATATATATATATGTATGTATGTATGTGTGTGTGTGTGTGTGTGTGTGTGTGTGTGTGTGTGTATATATATATATATATATATATGGGTGATAATAATATATTTAATATATATAATATATATAAATGACATGTTGGAAAACAACTGCCTTTACAAATTGTATAATGATGATTTCTGGCGAAAAAAAATATTAATAAATATACAGGTTAACGAATTTAAAAACCCATATGTACTTGAATCTAATGCTGACTTTTTCTTTTTTTTTTGGCCAAATTGCAAAGAGCACACTTTTTTTGCCTCTTTTTGCACATTCCATTCAGCAGCAAATGCTTCTTTTGATTTCAGGGTTTTGAAAAGGGAGGTGCGCATTCGATGCAATGGCGCATGCGACTCGAGGAAATACGGGTGATACTTTGGGTCACAAAAAAGGCCATGATTATAAAGCCATTGGGGGCCACGGATCCCGCACACGCAATCATACCTGCAGGAGCCAATAGCAGCGCCGGTGGAATGTGGGGACGATGGACGAATGGACGTAGCAGCCATAGAGACACTGCGGAGGAAAGGGAGAGGCACTAGTGACCAGGTTTAGCATGGAGACGACCATCATTTAGGATGGAGGCGACAACCGTTTAACACAGGAATNCCTGGAGGAGGGCCCTAGTTGGCCCATGCTGGTCTTAAACAAACCTTAGAAGTCTCAACGGTGCACCTTTTGGATTTGGGATCACAACTCCCATCATTCCCTTCCATCCACAGCTCCTCTAATCCCCAGCACAGAGTCCCAAAGAGAGCTTGAGTCTGAGCCGCGTCCTGTACCTCGAGGCCCTTGACTTTGAGCTTCATGTGGTCCTCGCGCGTGGTCTTCCCGTCCTTCCGCTTCTTCCAGCAATAGCCGTCCTTCCGGTACTTCACCTTCTTGCGGTTGTACAGGATCATGGAGCCGTTCTGGGGCCTGGCGGGAAGGGAGGAAGGAGAGAAGGAAGGAGAAGGTCAAGGGAGGAAGAAGAAGAGGAGGAAGGAGGACAAAAGGAGAAGATGGGAAGTGGAGGAAGAAGGGGAAGAGGAAGGACGAAAGAAGAGGATGATGAAACAGAGGGTGAATGAGAAGGAAGGAGGAGGATAATGGAAGAAGAAAGGGAGGAAGAAGGAGAAGAGGAAGGAGGACAAAAGGAGACAAAGGGAAACGGAGGAAGTAGGGGGAAAGGAAGGACGAAAGAAGATGAAATAGAGAGAGAATGAGAAGGAAGGAGGAGGTCAAGGGAGGAAGAAATGGAAGAAGAGGAGGAGGAGGAAGGAGGACAAAAGGAGACAAAGGAAAACGGAGGAATAAGGGGAAGAGGAAGGACGAAAGAAGAGGATGATGAAACGGAGGGAGAATGAGAAGGAAGGAGAAGGTCAAGGCAGGAAGAAGAGGAGGAGGAAGGAGGACAAAAGGAGAAGGGAAATGGAGGAAGAAGAGTAAGAGGAAGGATGAAAGAAGAGGATGGTAAAAAGAGGGAGAATGAGAGGGAAGGAGAAGATCAAGGGGAGAAGAAAGGGAGGAAGAAGGAAAGAAGAAAGGACAAAAGCAGAAGAAGGGAAACGGAGGAAGAAGGGGAAGAGGAAGGACGAAAGAAGAGGATGATGAAATGGAAGGAGAAGGAGAAGGAGAGAAGGAAAGAGGAGGTCAAGGGGAGAAAAAAGGGACGAAGAAAGAGAAAAGAAGAGAAGGAAGGAACAAAAAGAAGAAAAGAGCAAAATGGAAGAAGAAGGGGAAGAAGGACAAAAGAAGAAGGTGATGAAACAAGAGGGAGAATGAGAAGGAAGGAGGAGGTTAAGGGAAGAAGAAAGGGAGGAGGAAAGAAAGAAGGAAGGAGGACAGAAGAAGGACACAAGGAGGAGGAGAAGAGGAAGGAGAAAAGAAGGACAAAAGATGATGATGATGATGATGAAATGGAGGGAGAAGGAGAAGAAGAGAAGGAATGAGGGGGACAAGAGGAGTAGAAATTGAGGAAGAGGAAAGAGAGAATGAAAGAAAAGAGGAATAAGGAGAAGAGGAAGGAAAGAGAAAAGAGAAGGACAAAAGAAGATGATGATGAAATGAAGGAAGAAGGAGAAAGGAAGAGGATTTCAGGGGGAGAAGAAATGGAGGAGGAAGGAGAGAAGGAGGGGTGGAAAGAGAAAGAAAAGGTTGAAATGAAGGAGGAGGAAGAAGGACAAAAGCAAAAGATGATGAAATGCAGGGAGAAGGAGGAGAAGAAGAGAAGGAAGGAGGGTAACAAGAGAAGGAGGAGAAATGGAGGAAAAAGAGAAGGAAGGATGACAAAAGGAGGAGAAATGGAGGAAGAAGGAGAAAAGGAAGGAAGAGGTCAAGGAGAAAAGAAATGGTAGGCGAAGAAGAGGAAGGAGAGAAGGAAAGAGGATAGAAGAAGGCGAAATGGAGGAAGAAGGGGAAGAGGAAGGACAAAAAAAGAAGATGATGATGAAATGGAGGAAGAAGGAGAAGAGAAGGAATGAGAGGGACAAGAGGAGGAGAAATGGAGGAAGAAGGAGAAGAGGAAGGAGAGAAGGAAGAGGTCAAGGGGAAAATAAATGAAGCAGAAGAAGAAAAGGAAGGAGAGGAAGAAGAGAAGAAATGGAGGAAGTAAAAGAGAAAGGAGAGAAGGAAGGAAGAAGTCAAGGGGAAAATAAATAGAGCAGAAGAAGAGAAGGAAGAAGGGGACGAAATGGAGGAAGAAAAGAAGGAAGGAGGATGATAACAGGAGGAGAAATGGGGGAAAAAGAAGAGAAAGGAGGGAAGAAAGAGGTCAAGGGGAGATGAATTGGAGGGAGAAGGAGGAGAGGAAGGAGAGAAGGAAGGAGGACAAAAGAAGAGAAGAAAGAAAAGGAAGAAGGGGAGAAGAGGAGAAGAAAGGAGGAAGAAGAGAGGGAGGAAGAGAGAAGGGGAAAAAGAAGGGAGGAGGAAGGAGAAGAGGAAGGAGAGAAGGAAGGAGGGGAAAAGAAGGAGAAGGATAAATGGAGGAAGAAGAGGAAAAGGAAGGAGAGGGAAGGAGGACGAAAGAAGAAGAGGGTGAAATGGAGGAGGAAGGAGGAGAAGAAGAGGGAGAAGCAGGCATGACCTCCAAAGCCCCTGGAGGGAGGGAGCAAGCTGGCGCACGTCTGGCGCATGGGATACCCCCTTCCCGAAATCCAGCCCCCTTTGTGAGAGGCGGGGTCATTGGGGAGCGTGGGGGCCCTTACCTGGTTTTGGGGGAGCAGGAGAGCCACTCCTCATGTTTCTCAAAGGTGATCAAATAGGACGCAATCTCCTGGGGGGCGGAGAGAGGAGACACAACGCAGTGAGACAGAGGCACATCCCTCCCAAAACAAAACAACTTAGAGATATACAACCAGCTGCATTAAATCACTACTGACCCAGAGGTCATGAGTTTGAAGCCAGCTCGGGTCGGAGTGAGCTCCCGACCACTAATAGTCTAGCTTGCTGTTGACCTATGCAGCCCAAAAGACATCTGCATCAGTCAAGTAGGAAATGTAGGTACCGCTTTATGCAGGGAGGCTAATTTAACTAATTTACAACACCATTAAATAAATCTCCAGCAACATGCAAAAGAATTAGGAAGTACTCCATCCAAGGTGTCACAAGTGGGTGAGATAAATGAATGGGGAGAAGGCACAAAGATGGCTGCAGAGCATGAACCAACTTGGGAGCTAGAAGCCTGCTTTTCCCAGGCGTCCTTCCTTCCTTCCTGCTTGCCTTCCTAAGCGCATAGGCGCATAAATAATGTGCTGTCAGGCCCAAGCCTTGCAACGCTGCCTGGCTATCCGGTGTCTTCCCGGGCCCCTCTCGGTATTTATAGCAGGGCGCTTTGGCGGACCACCTTCACTCCCGTTCCCCACCGATCTTCCATTCGAAAGTACAGGCCGCCCCCGAGTTACAAACAACTCCTACTTAAGAACGGAGCTAAGAGACAGCAGGAAGTGAGGGGAATCTTCATATCTGTACACACTAGCCATCCCCTGCCACACGTTGCTGTGGCCTAGTCTGTGTACATGTGTTTTGTGTGTGTATATATTTGTGTATGTGTATATATTTGTGTATGTGTGTATATATGTATGCTTGCGCATATATATATATATATATATATACACACACATGTTTTGTGCATGTGTTGTAAGTGTATTTTTCAGTTTTTGGCTTTTTAAATCCCTTCTGTTATGTTTTTCAGTATTTTTATGAGTGATGGTCACTCATTGACCTAATCGGTGTCTTGTGCCCAAATTTGGTGTCAATTCGCCCAGTGGTTTCTGAGTTATGTTAATCCCACAAACTAACATTACATTTATATATATATACACACACGTGTGTGTATGAAGTTTACCTTATTTATTTGTCGTGTCAGAGCAACCAGTCCATTATATTACATTTCTAACAGAAAAAAGCAAACAAACAGAAAAATACACAACTTGTGAGTTTGGTAGTTGGTTAAATGTCCTTTGACCAGTCTCTGGCCCCTTGGAGTGCCTCTGGTGTTGCCGCAAGAAGGTCCTCCCTTGTGCATCATGTGGCAGGGCTCAGGGTGCATTGCAGCAGGTGGTCAGTGGTTTGCTCTTCTCTGCACTCGCATGTCGAGGATTCCACTTAGTCGCCCCTTTTCTGAAGGTTGGCTCTGCATCTCATGGTGCCAGAGCGCAGTCTGTTCAGCGCCTTCCAAGTCGCCCAGTCTTCTGTGTGCCCAGGAGGGAGTCTCTCATTGGGTATCAGCCATTGGTTGAGGTGCTGGGTTTGAGCCTGCCACTTTTGGACTCTCGCTTGCTGAGATGTTCCAGCGAGTGTCTCTGTAAATCTTAGAAAACTATATCTAGATTTAAGTCGTTCGCGTGCTGGCTGATACCCAAACAGGGGATGAGCTGGAGATGTCTCTGCCTTGGTCCTTTCACTATTGGCTGCCACTTCCCGGCAGATGTCTGGTGGTGCAATACCGGCTAAGCAGTGTAATTTCTCCCGTGGTGTAGAGCACAGACACCCCGTGATAATGCAGTATGTCTCATTAAGAGCCACATCCACTGTTTTAGCGTGGTGAGATGTGTTCCACACTGGGCATGCATACTCAGTAGCAGAGTAGCAAAGCACAAGGGCAGATGTCTTCACTGTATCTGGTTGTGATCCCCAGGTTGTGCCAGTCAGCTTTCATATGATATTGTTTCTAGCACCCACTTTTTGCTTGATGTTCAGGCAGTGCTTCTTGTAGGTCAGAGCACGGTCCAGAGTGACTCCCAGGTATCTGGGTGTGCTACAATGCTCCAGTGGGATTCCTTCCCAGGTAATAATCCTCAGAGCTCGGGATGCTTCTCTGTTCTTGAGATGAAAGGCACATATCTGTGTTTTAGATGGGTTAGAGATCAGCTGGTTTTCCCTGTAATAGGCAGTAAGAGCATCTAGAGCTTCGGAGAGCTTCTGTTCAACCATCTCAAAGCTCCCAGCTTGAGCGGTGATGGCACGATCATCAGCATAGATGAAGCTCTCTGTCCCTTCTGGCAGTGGCTGGTCATTTGTGCAGATGTTGAACATGGATGGAGCACGCATGCTCCCCTGAGGCAGGCTGTTCTTCTGTTTCCGCCATCTGCTTCTCTGGCCCTGGAACTCAACAAAAAGCTCCTGTTCGGTAGCTGATTTCCTTGAGTGGTGATGGCACGATCATCAGCATAGATGCAGCTCTCTGTCCCTTCTGGCCGTGGCTGGTCATTTGTGTAGATGTTGAACATGGATGGAGCACGCACGCTCCCCTGAGGCAGGCCGTTCTTCTGTTTCCGCCATTTGCTTCTCTGGCCCTGGAACCCAACAAAAAAGCTCCTGTTTTGTAGCAGGTTTCCTACGAGGCGGGTGAGGTGGTCGTCCTTTGTGATATTATACATTTTTCTCAGGAGGAGACGGTGGTTGACAGTCTCATAGGCTGCTGACAGGTCTATGAAGACAGCGCCAGTGATCTGCTGCCTTTCCTGAGAGAAGCCTCCTCGCAGGATTGCAAGACATCCGGGCGTCTCCTGGGCAACGTCTTCGTAGACGGCTGATTCTCTCGCCACAGAAGCGACCAGCATGCAAGCATGAAGCTTACCTGTCTGAACGTAACTCCCTCTACGAACCACCAAGGACATTAAGACCATCCAGGGAGGCCCTGCCCTCAGTCCCACCCTTCCACGGCTGAGGGGCCACCACGGAGAAAGTCCTGTCTCTTGTTCTAGTGGGAACAAGAGACAGGGCTTTCTCCGCGGTGGCCCCTCGGCTGTGGAACACACTCCCCAGTGACATTAGATCTGCCCCCTCCCGCCAGACTTTTTGCAAAATTCAACACTTAGCTGTGGGATCAAGAGTTTGAACAATAGATGGATCAACTGGGAAGAGAATGTTTTTAGTGGGCTGCAATGGGATGGATCTGGATTATGATTTTGAACCGGCAAACTGTGTTTAGTTGAATGTTTATAACTGATGACAACGTCATATGTGCGCATTCAGAAGAAGGCCTACAAGCCACTCTAAACACCTTTGCAGAAGCAGACGAGAAGCTCGGCCTGTCATTGAAC
>NW_026847660.1:1423334-1453334 GCF_025583915.1 Anolis sagrei ordinatus | reverse complement strand
GCACCTATGAACCGACTAGGACATTAAGATCGTCCGGGGAGGCCCTGCTCTCGGTCCCGCCTGCGTCACAGGCGCGGCTGGCGGGGACGAGGGACAGGGCCTTCTCGGTGGTGGCCCCTCGGCTATGGAATGCCCTACCTGTAGACATCAGACAGGCCCCTTCGCTGCTGGCGTTTTGGAAGAAGGTTAAGACCTGGCTCTATGAACAAGCGTTTGGCTAACCAGTGCAACTGAATATAGGAGGACGGCAAAATTTGATCTCAGGAATGGCACAAGGATTACGAGAACGGATCTGATTTCATATTGAGGCGTTATGAATTGTTAATGATGGTTTGATTTTGTTGCTGTATATGATGTATTTTAATTGTTTAGGATATTGTTGTGATAGTATTGATGTTATTGTGTTAATTTTCATTGTGTAAACCGCATTGAGTCGCCTTATCAGGCTGAAAAATGCGGTATAGAAATAAAGCAAATAATAATAATAATAATAATAATAATAATAATAGTTTCCTCTCTGTTGTTTTCTGGCTACCAGTATTAAAAAACTCTAAAATTACAACAGCAAATCAACAGAGAAAATCCTGCAAATCTCTTGGGAAGACAAGCAGACAAATGTCAGCATGTTGGAAGAAGCAAAGACCACCAGCATTGAAGCGATGCTCCTCTGCCATCAACTCCGCTGGACCGACCACGTTGTCTGGATGCCTGACCACCGTTTCCCAAAGCAGTTGCTCTACTCTGAACCCAAGAACGGAAAACAGAATGTTGGTGGGAAGGAAAAGAGATTGAAAGATGGGCTCAAAGCCAACCTTAAAAACTCTGGCACAGACACTGAGCGCCCTTGAGCGCTCCAGCTAGAGGTCAGCTGTGACCAGCAGTGCTGCAGAAATAGAAGAATGGAGGGCGAAAGAGAGAAACGTGCCAAGAGGAAGGCGCGTCAAGCCAACCCCGACCGGGACCGCCTTCCACCTGGAAACCGATGCCCTCACTGCAGAAGGGAGAAGATGCAGGTCAAGTAGAGGGCTCCACAGTCACCTACAGACCCACCCAAACACTGATCCTGGAAGACTATCCTACTCGGCCAACGAGGGATCGCCTAAGTAAGTAAACGTAAAGCAGGGTCAAACTGCACCTGTTCTACAGTGCAGATGCCACGCTGAAGGTGGGGAATGGACTCACCGGATACTTCAGTGGCTTCCTTGTTCATCTTTAGGGCTGGGGGGGCCACAGTTAGAGCCCTCGGCCGGAAGAGCAGAGAAGAGCAGGACGCCGGAGGAGAAGGAGGAGGAGGAGGAAGAGGGGGGCCGGACCTGCAGAAAAGGGAGGAAACAAGTTAGGTAGTTGTCAGGAATAGTTCATTCTACTTCTTTAAAAATTACTATTGCATTTCTTCTTTGTGGAGAGAAAAAGCAGGGTATCAAGTAGGCATGGGTCAGCTTTGGCCCTCCAGGTGTTTTGGACTTCCAACTCCCACAATTCCTAACAGCCGGTAGGCTGTTAGGAATTGTGGGAGTTGAAGTCCAAAACACCTGGAGGGTCCAATGGGCTGAGAAAGCAGGGAGTGAAATACATTTTAACTGTGAATTTTTGGTGCCTTTTTGTGTTTACTCCAGTTTTAATGTTTGCATATTTTAAATTTGTATATGGTGAGCTGCTGAACTTGTTGATCGACAAGTCGCAGGTTCGAATCTGGGGAGCAGCGTGTGCTCCCGCTGTCAGCACCAGCTTCTGCCAACCTAGCGGTTCAAATCATGCAAATGTGAGTAGATCAATAGGTACTGCTCCGTCGGGTAGGTAACGGCGCTGCATGCAGTCATGCCGGCCACATGACCTTGGGAGGTGTCTACGGACAACGCCGGCTCTTCGGCTTAGAAATGGAGATGAGCACCAGAGTCGGACACGACTGGACTTAATGTCAGGGGAAAACCTTTACCTTTACTAGCTGCTTAGAGTCCCCTTTGGGGAGATAAAGCTGGGTATAAATTATTATTATTATTATTATTATTATTATTATTATTATTATTAAGGCCAGGATTGAAAAACCAGCGGATGACCCAAAATGCAGACTGTGCAAGGAAGCTGATGAAAGCATGGACCCAGCTGTGGGAAGAAAATCACACAGATGGAGTACAAACAGAGGCACAACTCTGTGGCCCAAATGCTTCATTGGAACTTATGTCACAAGGACCACCTGCCAGGAGTCAAGAACTGGTAAAGGGATCATAAACCTGCAAAGGGAGTGGGAAATGAACACGCAAAAAATACTGTAGGACTTCTGAATCCAGACTGACAAAGGTTTGGAACACAATACACCAGACATCACAATTGTGGAAAAGAGAAAAGTCTGGATGATTGATGTCGCCGTACCAGGTGGGAGTCACATTGAGGAAAAACAACAGGAAAGACTCAGCCGCTATCAAGACCTGCAAAGGCTCTGACGGCAGAAACCAGCCCAGGTGGTCCCAGTGGTCATTGGCGCACTGGGTGTCGTGCCAAAAGATCTCAGTCGGCATTTGGAAACAATAAACATCGACAAAATCACGATCTGTCAACTGCAAAAGGCCACCTGACCTGGATCTGCGCGCATCATTCGAAAATACATTGGGATGGGTTGGGCTTGTGATTTTGTGATAAAAAATCCAGCATAGAGTTCTCATTTGCTGTGACATGCTGTGTTTTTGCGTCAGTAAAATAATAATAATAATAATAATAATAATAATAATAATAATAATAAATCCAAATTCAGACGGACACTTTTGGAGCACAAGACTCCTGACCTCACAATGACGGGAAAAAAACAAGCATGGATTGTCGATGTTGCAATCCCAGGGGACAGAATTGATGAGAAGCAACTGGAAAAGCTGACACGATATGAGGATTTAAAGATTGAACTGCAAAGTCTCTGACATCAAGGGGGTCCCAGTGGTGATTGGCACACTAGGTGCAGTGCCTCAAGACCTTGGCCTTCACTTAAAAACAATCGGCACTGACCAAATCACCAAGTAGGACCAAGGACCAAGTAGCAACAGTCAGAAGTGACCATGGAACAACAGACTGGTTCAAGATTGGGAAAGGCGTACGGCAAGGCTGCATCCTCTCACCCAACCTTTTTAACTTGTATGCAGAACACATCATGCGAGGATGTGCGGGGCTTGAGGAATGCAAGGCTGGGGTGAAAATTGCTGGAAGAAACATTAACAACCTCAGATATGCAGATGACACCACTCTGATGGCCGAAAGCGAGGAGGAGCTGAGGAGCCTTCTAATCAAGGTGAAAGAAGAAAGCGCAAAAGCTGGGTTGCAGCTAAACATCAAAAAAACCAAGATTATGGCAACAAGAATGATTGACAACTGGAAAATAGAGGGAGAAACCGTGGAGGCCGTGACAGGGTTTGTATTTCTAGGTGCAAAGATTACTGCAGATGCAGACTGTGGCCAGGAAATCAGAAGACGCTTCCTTCTTGGGAGGAGAGCAATGTCCAATCTCGATAAAATAGTAAAGAGTAGAGACATCAGACTGGCAACCAAGATCCGCCTAGTCAAAGCCATGGTATTCCCTGTAGTAACCTACGGATGTGAGAGCTGGACCTTAGGGAAGGCTGAGCGAAGGAAGATAGATGCTTTTGAACTGTGGTGTTGGAGGAAAGTTCTGAGAGTGCCTTGGACTGCGAGAAGATCCAACCAGTCCATCCTCCAGGAAATAAAGACCGACTGCTCACTGGAGGGAAGATACTAGAGACAAAGTTGAAGTACTTTGGCCACATCATGAGGAGACAGGAAAGCCTAGAGAAGACAATTATGCTGGGGAAAGTGGAAGGTAAAAGGAAGAGGGGCCGACCACGGGCAAGATGGATGGATGGCATCTTGAAGTGACTGGACTGACCTTGAGGGAGCTGGGGGTGGTAACGGCCGACAGGGAGCTCTGGCGTGGGCTGGTCCATGAGGTCACGAAGAGTCGGAGACGACTGAACGAATGAACAACAACAACAGCTGCAAAAGGCCACCCTACTCGGATGTGTATGCATTATTCCCTAATTCATCACACAGTCCTAGACACTTGGGAAGTGTCCAACTTGTGATTGAATACAAAAGTCAGTATAATGATTTTGTTTGCTCTGTACTAATCTTGTTTTGTATCAAATAATAATCTACATCCAGGAAGGCAAACCCACTTCTGAAAGAGATGTCCTGGGGGGAAAGGGGCCTCCACTGAAATTTTATTGCCAATAATTGTTTCCGCAACAAGCAATATTTTCCAAAATCCCATTCTCACAGGGATTGAAAGCAAGGGGGAGTTTTCTGAACAGGGGCACAGACAGCACAACAAACATCAAATGGGTGTTGACTCTTCTCTATGTGATCAAAAACCCACACACACACACGTTTAGAGTTGCACTTAAAAAATGTCTCTGTTCTAACTTACATAGAAATTCATCTTAAGAAAAAACCCTACTGAACCAATTTGATCATAACTTGGGGCCTGCCTGTATAGGTAAGTTTCCCCCTTGACATTAAGTCGTCGTGTCCGACTTGTGGTCATCGCCATTTCTAAGCCAAAGAGCCCGTGTTGTCCGTAGATGGCTACGGGCATGACTGCATGGAATGCCCTTATCTTCCCACAGAAGCAGTACCTATTGATCTACTCACACTTGCATGTTTTCAAACTGCTAGGTTGGCAGAAGCTGGGCCTAACAGCGGGAGCTCACCCCACTCCTTGGATTTGAACCTGCGACCTGGGTTATAATAAACATCATTTCATAATTGGTTCTATCATAACACATCAGAAAAGTTCATTAGACTGCAAACACTTTGTTTGTGCGGGAGGGACGTCCTGCTAGAGCACATTTTGCTAGATTTACAATGAACATCTATCTCATCATTGAATTTATTTATTTATTTATTTAATACACTTGTATACCGCTAATATCTCAGCCTAAGTCGGCGACTCATTGCGGTTTACAACAATTAAAAACAATATACAATTTAAAACAACAACACATAGACAATACAAATTATTGGGCCACCAATAATAATACCATGTATCTCGTCACTAAAATCACAGTCCAGAATTCGTCATCCATAATTAACCAGTCCTTAGTCCATAAAATTCGGTGATAACAAACTAACCGAATGCTTGTTTACACAACCATGTTTTTAATCTCTTCCGAAACACCATCAGCGAAGAGGCTGATCGTATCTCTATAGGGAGGGTGTTCCAAAGCCGAGGGGCCACCACAGAAAAGGCCCTGTCTCTCGTTCCCACCAGCCGCACTTGGGAAGCCGGTGGGATAGAGAGCAGGGACTCTCCAGAAGATCTTAGGGTCCTGGTGGGCTGATAGGCTGAGATACGTTCGGATAGATAAGTTGGGCCAGAACCGTTTAGGGCTTTAAAGGCCAAAACCAGCACTCAACCCATTCAACCTAGTTTGTGGCAGCCACAAAAAACAAAGTTTCTAGAGAACAACTACTTTCAAAGTAAGGACAGGAAAGAACACTTTCAAACCAGGAACAGAACTTTTTTTTTCTTCAAATCAGACTGGGGATAATAGGAATGGCAATCCAACAGCCCTTGTGGCTCCGAGGTTGAGGAAAGGTGAAAGGATGTTTTAAAGCCATTCTAAATCAGGCATAGGTCACCTTGGGCCCTCCAGATGTTTTGGACTCCAACTTCCATAATTCCTAACAGCCTACTGGCTGTTAGGAATTGTGGGAGTTGAAGTCCAAAACACCGGGAGGGCTGAAGTTTACTCATGCCTGATTTAAATCTATACCAAACTCTCCTGATTCAACAGAACAGACTGCATCCTTCCAGATGTTAATGTATCACAACTCCCATCAGATCCAGTCTTCATTTCTAATGAGGAGGAAGATGGGAGTTGTAATCTGGCATTTGAAGGAGAGCCACATAAAAAGGACATGGGTGGCCAGATTCAGCCTGCAGGCTTCCAGCTTGAAACATGTGCTTTACATCCTCATTGTTTTCATCATTTCACTTGATGGCGGACAACATTAAATAAATAAACAAGTAACCTACACACAATGTAAATAAACAGAATGTAACAGCAACAACAATTATTATTATTATTATTAACTTTATTTGTACCCCGCGAGCATCTCCCGAAGGACTCGATGCGGCTTACACAGGCCGAAGCCACAAACACAATATAAGAAAACATAACATAGCAATAACAAAGCAAATCAACAGTTAAGCAAAACAACAATAACAATACATCAAGACATAATTAAAACTGGTTCGGCCGGCGTAAAGGGGTACAGGGTTAAAAGTGCTGAGATGGCAGGAGGGGCGTAGGGAATCAAAAGTGTGGTGTGCAGCAATGTTAATTGTACTAAAGTGCTACTAGGACTTGGGATGGGGATTCCTAATCCGAGAAGGCACAACGGAACAACCAAGTTTTCAAATTCCTTCTGAAAACTGCTAATGTAGGGGCCTGTCGGAGATCTTTTGGAAGGGCGTTCCAGAGTCGGGGGGCCACCACGGAGAAGGCCCTATCCCGTGTCCCCACCAAGCGCGCTTGTGACGTAGGTGGGATCACGAGCAGGGCCTCCCCAGATGATCGGAGTGAGCGTGTGGGTTCGTAGATGGAGATGCGGTCACGCAGGTAGGGTGGTCCCAAATCGTTCAGGGCTTTGTAGGTGAGCACCTGCACCTTGAATTGGGCTCGGAAAATAAATGGCAGCCAGTGGAGCTCCTTAAACAGAGGGGTAGACCTCTCTTGATAATGAGCCCCGGTTAGCATCCTGGCTGCTGCCCGCTGGACCAATTGCAGTTTCCGAGCCGTCTTCAAGGGCAGCCCCACGTAGAGCGCATTGCAGTAATCCATTCTAGAGGAATTTATTGTCACTGCCCTCATCCACAACAAAACCCATTATTTTATTTATTTATTTATATCTTTCCATCTCTCCCTACGGAGACTCGAAGCAGCTCACAATCAAAAACATTACAAATAGACAGTAATAAAACAGTATAACATTATTATCTATACAAATAAAAATATAATGTTCGTTTGTGGGATTAACATAACTCAAAAACCACTGGACACGAAATTTGGGAACAACACACCTCTCAGGCCAACGAGTGACCATCACTCATAAAACACTGAAAAACACAGCAGAAGAGACTTAAAAAGCCAAAATAAAAATACATTACAACACATGTGCAAAACCACATATACACACAAATATACAGGTATATATACACACAAACACATATACACACAGACTGGGGCACAGCAATGTGTGGCAGGGGATGGCTAGTCCATAATAAAAGTGAAAGTGTGTATGTATGTGGCTGAGGCTCCCACTTTCACAAACAACTATGTGTTGTCAAAGACTTTCATCGCCAGAATCACTGGGTAGCTGTGAGTTTTCCGGGCTGTATGGCCATGCTCCAGAAGCATTCTCTCCTGACATTTCGTTCACATCTATGGCAGGTATCCTTAGAGGTTGCAGGGTATATTGGAAACCAAGCAAGGGAGGTTTATATAGCTGTGGAAGGTCCAGGGTGGGATTAATTGCAACATTCACACTGGCTTCCAACAGACAAGCATTTTTTCTCCCTTCTTAAAATTCAATAGCCAACGATGAATAATTTTTATATTTACTGCTATAGAAGACCTAACCCAGGCATTGCCGGGCACCTATCCTAGTATTATTATATATTATCAGTAGTACTACATTTAATATATTAGTATTATTATATTACAATATTATTACAATATTATTATTGTAAATTATTGTATTGTATTATTATTTTATTTTATTGTATTATATTACTAGGATGCAATGGAGCCATGGCTTCAAACTACAAGAAAGGAGATTCCATCTGAACTTGAGGAAGAACTTCCTGACTGTGAGAGCTGTTCAGCAGTGGAACTCTCTGCCCCAGAGTGTGGTGGAGGCTCCTTCTTTGGATGCTTTTAAACAGAGGCTGGATGTATTGTCGAAGGCTTTCATGGCTGGAATTACTAGGTTCTTGACCTCACTACCTCTGAGGATGCTTGCCATAGATGCAGGCGAAACGTCAAGAGAAAAGCCTCTAGAACATGGCCCTATAGCCCGAAAAAACCTACAAGAACATAGAGGCTGGATGGCTATCTGTCGGGGGTGCTTTGAATGCAATTTTCCTGCTTCTTGGCAGAATGGGGGTGGACTGATTGGCCCACAAGTTCTCTTCCAACTCTAGGATTCTACTAGCTGTACCCACCACGCGTTGCTGTGGCCAACCTTCCCTCCCTCTTTTTCTTCTTTCTCTCCTTCCTTCCCTTCTTCCTACTTCCTTCCTTCTCTTTTTTCCTTTCCTTCTCTTCTTTTTCCCTTCCTTCCTCCACCTTTTCTTTCCCTTCCTCTTTCTCCCCTTTCTTCCTTCTCTACCTATTCTTGGACTGCAACTCCCAGCAGTCCTCCTGATCTACCTATCTATCTCTTTCTAATCTATATATCTTATCTCTCTGGAGGATTGGTGGGAGTTGCAATCCAGACATAGGAAATTGGAAATATGCATGGATTGGGATGCTCTCAAAGGAATCCAAGGAGATCTGGTCCGGCCATAGGTTTTTAAATTTTTGTGTGTTATTGCTTATATGCAAGTTATATTGTTTTATTTGCTTACTGTTTTGTTGTTTTATTGATGTGTTGTTGGGCTTGGCCTCATGTAAGCTGCCCCGAGTCCCCTTGGGGAGATGGTGGTGGGGTATAAAGTGTTATTATTATTATTAGTATTATTATTATTATTATATACCATAATATATATATAATACACTACTAGTATATTATACTGACAGTATTACGTAATATATTGTACGATATCATAAGTTGGGAGTATATATAATATATATTATATTGTAGTATATATAATATATTGTATTACAACATTATTAATTATATATAAATATATATAAATAATACATTAGTATTATAACCTTATTCAACATTCAGGGAGAGATGCGTTTGGATAGATAAGCAGTATACTACACCACTATACTGCAATATTACATATAATATATAATATACAATTATTATGATATATTATTATACTGTGGAATATTATTATATATCACAATATATATAATACACTACCAGTATATTATACTGTTAGTATTACATTATATATTGTACGATGTTATAAGTTGCAGTATATATAATATATATTATATTGTAGTATCTATAACATATTGTATTGTAATATATATAATATATTGCATTACAATTATATATATATATATATATATATATATATATATAATACATTAGTATTATAAACTTATTCAACATTCAGGGAGAGATGCGTTTGGATAGATAAGCACTATACTACACCACTATACTGCAATATTACATGTAATATATAATATACAGTTATTATGATATATTATTATATTGTAAAATATTATTATATACCACAATACATATAAAACACTACCAGTATATTATACTGTTTGTATTACATAATATATTGTACGATATAATAAGTTGCAGTATATATAATATATATTATATTGTAGTATATTTAATATATTGTATGATATGAATTATATATAGTTATAAATAATATATATATATATATTTACATGTAATATATAATATACTGTTATGATATATTATGATATATTATTATCAGCATAGATCATCTACGCTGATGATCGTGCCATCACAGCTTAAGAAGTGAGCTTTGAAATGGTAGAACAGAAGCTCTCCGAAGCACTAGGTGCTCTGACTGCCTAGGACAGGGAAAACCAGCTGATCCCCAACCCATCTAAAACACAGACATGTGCTTTTCACCTTAAGAACAGACAAGCATCCCGAGCTCTGAGGATTACCTGGGAAGGAATCCCACTGGAGCATTGCAGCGCACCCAAATACCTGGGAGGAGTCACTCTGGACCATGCTCTGACCTACAAGAAGCACTGCCTGAACATCAAGCAAAAAGTGGGTGCTAGAAACAATATTATATAAAAGCTGACTGGCACAACCTGGGGATCACAACCAGACACAGTGAAGACATCTGCCCTTGCGCTGTGCTACTCTGCTGCTGAGTACGCATGCCCAGTGTGGAACACATCTCACCACACTAAAACAGTGGGTGTGGCTCTGTTGAAACATGCCGCATTATCACAGGGCGTCTGCGCCCTACACCACTGGAGAAATTACACTGTCTAGTCGGTATTGCACCACCTGACATCCGCCGGGAAGTAGCAGCCAATAGTGAAAGGACCAAGGCAGTGACATCTCCAGCTCATCCCCTGTTTGGGTATCAGCCAGCACGTCAACGACGTAAATCAAGACATAGTTTTCTATGATCTACAGAGAGACTCGCTGGAACACCTCAGCAAGCAAGAGTCCAAAAGTGGCAGGCCCAAACCCAGAACCTCAATCCATGGCTGATACCAAATGAGAGACTCCCTCCTGGGCACACAGAAGACTGGGCAACTTGGAAGGCGCTGAACAGACTGCGCTCTGGCACCACGAGATGCAGAGCCAACCTTCAGAAATGGGGCCACAAAGTGGAATCCACAATATGCGAGTGTGGAGAAGAGCAAACCACAGACCACCTGCTGCAATGCAGCCTGAGCCCTTCTACATGCACCATGGAGGACCTTCTTGCAGCAACACCGGAAGCACTCCAACTGGCCAGATACTGGTCAAAGGACATTTAACCAACGACCAAACTCACAAGTTTTGTATTTTGTCTGTTTGTTCGTTTTGTTCTGTTAGAAATGTAATATAATGGACTGGTTGCTCTGACACGACAAATAAAATAAAATAAATTATATATTATTATATTGTAGAATATACCAACACCGCCTGAGCTCTGCGAGTGCAGCATTTTTCCGAATGAAGCAGAGAGTGTTTGAGGACCGGGACATCCGTAGGGATACCAAGGTGCTTGTCTATAAAGCTATTGTCCTCCCAACCCTGCTCTATGCCTGCGAGTCGTGGACTGTCTACAGACGTCACATGCAACTCCTGGAACGATTCCATCAGCGCTGCCTCCGGAAAATCCTGCAAATCTCTTGGGAAGACAAGCGGACAAACGTCAGCGTGCTGGAAGAAGCAAAGACCACCAGCATTGAAGCGATGGTCCTCCGCCACCAACTCCGCTGGACCGGCCATGTTGTCCGGATGCCCGACCACCGTCTCCCAAAGCAGCTGCTCTACTCCGAACTCAAGAACGGAAAACGGAATGTTGGTGGACAGAAAAAGAGATTTAAAGACGGGCTCAAAGCCAACCTTAAAAACTTTGGCATAGACACTGAGAACTGGGAGGCCCTGGCCCTTGAGCGCTCCGACTGGAGGTCAGCTGTGACCAGCAGTGCTGCAGAATTTGAGGAGGCACGAGTGGAGGGTGAAAAAGAGAAACGTGCCAAGAGGAAGGCGCGCCAAGCCAACCCCGGCTGAGACCGCCTTCCACCTGGAAACCGATGCCCTCACTGCGGAAGAAGATGCAGAGCAAGAATAGGGCTCCACAGCCACATACGACCCACAAGAATATTGGAAGACAATCATCCTTGGAAAACGAGGGATCGCCTAAGTAAGTAAGTAAGTAAAGGACTGGTTGCTCTGACACGACAAATAAAATAAAATAAATTATATATTATTATATTGTAGATTATTATTATATACCACAATATATATAATACACTACCTGTATATTATACTGGTAGTATTACATAATATGTTGTACAATATTATAATATTGTACAATATTATATATTATAAGTTGTAGTATATACAATATATATTATAACCCAGGAACGGCCAAGACGATGAAATGGACGAGGATTGAAATGAGAGGATATAGCTCTTTTTAAATTGTCATTGCACTGTCTTTTTTGTATAATTGCACTTAACTGTTTTTGCTTTTGTATTGTATTGATGGCATCGAATTGTGCCGATATGTAGACCGCCCTGAGTCGCCTGCGGGCTGATATGGGCGGGATATAAGTGATGTAAATAAATAAAAATAAATAAATAATAATATATGGTATTACAACATTATTAATTATACATAGATAGATATAAATAATACTATATATATATATATATATATATATATATATATATATAAATAATATATATTTACATGTAATATATAATATACTGTTATTATGATATATTATGATATATTATTATATTGTAGAATATTATTATATACTACAATATATATAATACACTACCTGTATATTATACTGGCAGTATTACATAATATATTGTACAATATTATATATACAATATTATAATGTTGTACAATATTATATATTATAAGTTGTAGTATATATAATATATATTATATTGTAGTACATATAATATACGGTATTACAACATTATATATTTACATGTAATATATAATATACTATTATTATGATATATTATTATATATTATTATATTGTAGAATATTATTGTATACCACAATATATATAATACACTACCTGTATATTATACTGGTAGTATTACATAATATGTTGTACAATATTATAATATTGTACAATATTATATATTATAAATTGTAGTATATACAATATATAGTATATTGTAGTATATATAATATATCGTATTACAACATTATTAATTATATATAGATAGATATACATTATATATATATATATATTTACATGTAATATATAATATACTGTTATTATATATTATTATATTGTAGAATATTATTATATACCACAATATATATAATACACTACCTGTATATTATACTGGCAGTATTACATAATATATTGTACAATATTATATATACAATATTATAATATTGTACAATATTATATAAGTTGTAGTATATACAATATATATTATATTGTAGTACATATAATATGCGGCATGACAATTATTTATTTATTTATTTATGACATTTCTATGCCGCCCTTCTCACCCCGAAGGGGACTCAGAGCGGCTTACAAGGTATATATACATACAATATATTATTAACATAGTACAATATCAGCTTTAAATATTGCTATATTGCACTATATCAATTATACTGTAATATTACATGTAATATAAATATATTAATCATCGGCAGCCATGATTTTAACAGGAGCGGAGCGCAGGGAGCATACAACCCCCCTGTTGCGCCAACTCCACTGGCTACCGATCTGCTACCGGGCTGAATTCAAAGTGCTGGCGTTGGCCTTTAAAGCCTAAACGGTTCCGGCCCAAGCTACCTATCTGACCGCATCTCTGCCTATGAACCCACCAGGACTTTGAGATCTTCCGGGGAGACCCTGCTCTCGATCCCGCCTGCTTCTCAAGCTCGGCTGGCGGGACGAGAGATAGGGCCTTCTCGGTGGTGGCTCCTCGGCTGTGGAACGCCCTTCCTACGGACATTAGACTAGCACCATCTCTAATGGTATTCCGCAAAAAGGTGAAGACCTGGATGTTTGTGCAGGCGTTTGAGTAATTTAGTGCAATCTGGTAATGGAACATAGGAATGGAACAAGGGACGACGAATCTGGACTACGCTTGGATGATGAGAAGATTGGGTACGGTTGTTTTTTGTAATAATTGTGCATTGTAATTGCTTATTGGTAATTTATGGATAATGTGTTAAGTCAATTGTTATATGTTGTATGGAACCACTGCTGTTTCTACTGTTTCTACTGTTTGTGAACCGCTGTGAGTCGCCTTCGGGCTTGAGATACAGCGGTATAGAAGCAAAGTAAATAATAAATAAATAAATAAATTATTAGTACTATTATATTGCATTGCATTACAATATTATAAATATTATATGTATATACAATATACTATATATTATATTATAACATATTATTAGAATAGCACAGGAAAAAAGGTGGACATTATTAATTATATATAAATAGATGTAAATAATATATATGTATCTCTATGCCTTCCCCCTTCTGCCTTCTTCCCTCCTTGTTTACAAACTGAGCTCTGAGTGCAGCCAATCCCTCCGGAACCGGAAGCGGCGCCCCCTTTTGGACGCTGGCCCTGCCTGAGCCCCTTCGGCTCCACAGCCCGCCCGGACTCCATTTCCCAGCAACCCCCGCGGGAGGGGAGCGTGGAGGGAGGCCCCCTCTGGGCGCGGGGGCTGCTGGGAGTTGGAGTCTCCTGCCCGGAAAGGGCCCAGAGGGCCGCCCCCGCCTCCCGCGCTCACCTGCCCGGCTGCCTCGGCCGAAGCTTGGGCCGACCCCCGCCGCCATGCCGCCCGAGGAGGAGGAGGCGGAGGCGGAGGATGCTCCCGGGGAGGCCGCTTCCTTCCTTCCTTCCTTCCTTCCTTCCTCGTCAGCCCCTCCGTCCGCCTGCCTTCCTCCCTCGCCGCGGCGTCTGAGCTCAGCGCGCAAAGGGGGCGTGGCCGACAGGCAGAGGGGAGGAGCCATGCTATAGGCCCCGCCCCTTCTCTAAGCCCCGCCCCTTCGCCCCTAGTTCTGGCGGCTCCGCCTAGCGTGGGAATCTGGCTGAGAATTTTCCCACGCTGCCGCCCTCAGGGAGACCCTGGCCAGAAAGGCCTCTCCCCTCCCCTCCCCTCCCAGCCCTGGCCTCGCTTCTGCCCTTGCTCTTTGGACTAGGTCTGCCCAGCTCTTTCTGGAAGAAGACAATGGATTCCCACCAATACAAAAAAACACAAATCCACTAAAAGTTATGGTACATAAATGACAAAGGTCAATATTGCCTAACAGTTTGTATATTACAATATTCGACAAAGGACAAATTTATATGGTATAGGCCCCTTTAACTGTGTTACTTTATAAACTAGTTTCTACCTGATGGCCTGAAGGATAATAACATCGAGGATAGCTTTGACGGTGTGGTGAATGAATTAGAACCAGACATCCTGAGGAGTGAGGTTGAATGGGCCTTAAGAAGCATTGCTAACAACAAGGCAGCAGGAGATGACGAGATCCCAGCTGAACTGTTTAAAGTCTTAAAAGATGATGCTGTCAAGGTGATGCATGCCAAAAACACACATCCACTAAAAGTTGTGGTACATAAATGACAAATTTTATTTATTTATTTATTTATTTATTTATTAGGTTCTTGTGGGGTTTTTCAGGCTATAGAGCCATGTTCTCGAGGTATTTCTCCTGACGTTTCGCCCGCATCTATGGCAAGCATCCTCAGAGGTAGTGAGGTCTGTTGGAATTAGGACAATGGGTTTATATATCTGTGGAATGGCTGGGGTGGGGCAAGGAGCTCTTCCCTGCTGCAGTTAGGTGTGAATGTTTAGCTGATCACCTTCATTAGCATTTGAAGGCCTGCCTGAGCCTGGGAAAATCTCTTGCTGGGAGGTGTTAATCTGTGCCTGGTTGTTTCCTCTCTGTTGTTTTGCTGTTGTAATTTTAGGGTTTTTTAATACTGGTAGCCAGATTTTGTTCATTTATTATTTGAGAACACAGAAATGCTGGACCACACCAACAACCACCATGTCAGACTACACAGAGAAGCCATTGAAATCACAAGAAGCATGTGGACAATTTCAACAGAAAGGAAGAGACCATGAAAATGAACAAAATCTGGCTACCAGTATTAAAAAACCCTAAAATTACAACAGCAAAACAACAGAGAGGAAACAACCAGGCACAGATTAACACCTCCCAGCAAGAGATTTTCCCAGGCTCAGGCAGGCCTTCAAATGCTAATGAAGGTGATCAGCTAAACATTCACACCTAACTGCAGCAGGGAAGAGCTCCTTGCCCCCACCCCAGCCATTCCACAGATATATAAACCCATTGTCCTAATTCCAACAGACCTCACTACCTCTGAGGATGCTTGCCATAGATGCAGGCGAAACGTCAGGAGAATGCCTCTAGAACATGGCTCTATAGCCCGAAAAAACCCACAAGAACTTACTGATTCCAGCCATGAAAGCCTTCGACAATACACAAAACAATCATTAAAAACATCATATAACAAAACGTTATAACAGCAAAATGCAATCACATAATAACAATGGTCAGTCGTCATAGTGAATTCGTTGTCCATCATTCATCGTCATCTATCCGTTCACAGAAATTTTGATTCACTTGTCGAAAGCCAAACCCCATAGCCAGGTTTTCACCCGTTTTCTGAACGACAGAATCGAGGGGTCAGTTCTGATCTCCAGTGGGAGAGAGTTCCAGAGTCGAGGGGCCACCACCAAGAAGGCCCTGTCCCTCGTCCCCACCAGGCGCGCCTGAGAGGCCGGCAGGACCGAGAGCAGGGCCTCTCCAGATGATCTTAATAATCTTGATGGCTCATACGGGAGAATACGTTCGGACAGGTAAACAGGGCCGGAGTTGTTTAGGGCTTTATAGGTTAACACCAGCACTTTGAATTGTGCTTGGAAGCTAATTGGCAGCCAGTGGAGCTGGTGTAACAGAGGAGTAGTATGCTCCCTGTATCCTGCTCGTGTTAGCATTCTGGCTGCCGCATGTTGGACTAGTTGGAGCTTCCGGGCAGTCTTCAGAGGCAACCCCACGTAGAGAGCGTTGCAGTAATCTAAGCAGGATGCAACCAAAGCGTGGACCACCGTGGCCAAGTCAGACTTCCCAAGGTACGGGCGCAGCTGGCGCACAAGTTTTAATTGTGCAAAAGCTCCCCTGACCGCCGCTGAAACCTGTGGCTCCAGGCTCAGCGATGAGTCCAGGATCACTCCCAAACTGCGAACCTGCGCCTTCAGAAAGGCGCCTCCCCTCCCAGGCCTAGCCTCTCTTCTGCCCTTGCTCTTTGGACTAGGTGTCACCAGCTATTTCTGGAGCCACACTCCCTCCCTGAACCCTTTTTTTGGCCTGGTAATTTATTTATTTACTTATTTACCCCATTCTACCTCAGCCCTGAAGGTGTCACCATGCCAGGGCTCTGCCCTTATTCAGGCAGAGGTGAACCAAACAAACTCCCACTTTGTGTTAAATAATTTAATTAAAGCAGCACTTACTGCCTGGCTGTTTTAATACTCCAAAACATAAAGGTAGCACTCGGGCACAGAATGTAAAACAAAAACTGACAGCAAACACTGTTGCAGGTTCAAGATAACACCGTAGTCAAAAGATCCAGTCCAGGGGTCATAGAATCAAAGAATCAAAGAGTTGGAGGAGACTTCTTGGGCCATCTAGTCCAACCCCATTTTGCCAAGAAGCAGGAATGTTGCATTCAAAGCACCCTTGACAGATTTATGTATTTATTTATTTGCAGCTTTTCTATTCCGCCCTTCTCCTCACCCCGCAGGGGACTCAGGGTACACATATATGGCAAACATTCAATGCCAATTTTGACATATATGGTATCCGATAGACTCCCGCAATGTATTGTCGAAGGCTTTCATGGCTGGAATCACTAGGTTCTTGTGGTTCTGCAGTGCCTTTCATGTTCCTTGATTTGTGTTTGGGCAAAGCTGCGTTTGGGGGTCCCTCTGGAGACTTCTTGTCCACAGCTGCATGGTATCCAGTAGACTCCTGCAGAGGTGAGAGGATCCCTCTTGTCCTTTGCTGAATGTAGAAAATCCTACAAATGCTACGTTCAGCAAAGGACAAGAGGGATCCTCCCACTTCTGCAGGAGTCTACCATATTTATTTATTTATTTATTTATCTTACTTATATACCACTGTTCTCAGCCCGAAGGCGACTCACAGCCATATACCACATATACCATGTAGCTGTGGACAAGAAGTCTCCAGAGGGACCACCAAATGCAGCTTTGCCCAAACACAAATCAAGGAACATGAAAGGCACGGCAGAACCACAAGAACCTAGTGATTCCAGCCATGAAAGCCTTCGACAATACATTGCGGGAGTCTATCGGATACCATGCAGCTGTGGACAAGTCTCCATAGGGTAGACAAGTCTCCATTATTTGAGAACACAGAAAGCGACTGAAGGGGAAAGGAAAGGGCCTCAGGCTGTGAGGAATTGTGGGAGTTGAAGTCCAACACACCTGGGGGGGGGAGGGCCAAAGTTGGCTCATGCCTGCCCTAGAGTTTTTGGGGAGACTCAGCGGAGTATCTCAACATTAAAGTAATAAAACAACCAGATTTCTGCAAGAACGGTTGCACCTTGTGTTTAATAAAACAGCTGAAACGCTAACAGAGCAAAGAACCCGGCTTTCTACCTCCGAACTCCATTGTTGAGCATTAACATCATTTGAATGCAAACTATGTCAACACAAGCTATGTTTTCATATATATTCTCCCTTTATGTGATAAAAAGCTGCTGCAGCTAAACATGGCAGTTCAGTATGTTCAAAGCTCTTCTGCTTGGCCTGGGAGCCTCTGAAACGGGACCACCAGCTCCTGCAGCTGCAGCCGCCTCCAATAACTAACATTGAAAACCTTTCTTCAAAGTGGTCAGAATTGAGTGGGGGGGGGGGGTGCAGACATGTGGTTTAAAATAGGGTTGGGACTTATGTGAAGTGCTACTGCAGCTCCCAACAGTATTCATTGCATTCTACAAGTTCAGTGGTTCTTGATAAAAGGCCCTTTTTTAAAAAAAAATAATCATAATAATTATAATAATAAAAGCAAAATACACACACCCTGGAATTTAAAAAAATAGTTGCTACAATTTCAATAGGATTTAATAATGTTCCACAGTGGGGGGTTTTTTTTTTTTTTTTGGTTAAAGCTACTAATAGCACGTTTTTATCTTAATATTAAAAATAACTATTTATTTTATTAAATAGACAAAAAATTGTTTAGTTATTTTTTCTCTTTTTGTGTTGTTTTTTTTCTCTTTTTTTTAAAGACAAAAGCTTGGAGGTCTTAGATACACAAATGCAACCGACAATGGAGGAAAAAAATTAATTTTGTGAATTTTGAAATAGTTACTACTATTTCAATAGGATTTAATAATGTTCCACAG
Organism: Anolis sagrei ordinatus; assembly: GCF_025583915.1. Classification (NCBI taxonomy): domain Eukaryota; kingdom Metazoa; phylum Chordata; class Lepidosauria; order Squamata; family Anolidae; genus Anolis; species Anolis sagrei. The sequence continues at coordinate 1,434,517 of NW_026847660.1, read as the reverse complement.
TGTGTTTTTTTTTGTTAAAGCTACTAATAGCAAGTTTTTATCTTAATATTAAAAATAACAGTATTTATTTTCTGAAATAGACAAAAATTATTTTGTTATTTTTTTCTCATTTTTTTGTGTCCCCCCCCCCCTTTTTTAGACAAAAGCTTGGAGGTCTTAGATACACAAATGAAACCAACAATGGAGGAAAAAATTAATTTTGTGAATTTTGAAATAGTTACTACTATTTACTACTACTATTTACTACTATTTCAATAGGATTTAATAATGTTGCACAGTGTTGCTTTTTTTTTGTTAAAGCTACTAATAGCAAGTTTTTATCTTAATATTAAAAATAACAGTAATTATTTTCTTAAATAGACAAAAAATTGTTTAGTTATTTTTTCTCTTTTTGTGTTGTTTTTTTTCTCTTTTTTTTAAAGACAAAAGCTTGGAGGTCTTAGATACACAAATGCAACCGACAATGGAGGAAAAAAATTTTTTGTGAATTTTGAAATAGTTACTACTATTTCAATAGGATTTAATAATGTTCCACAGTGTTTGTTTGTTTGTTAAAGATACTAATAGCAAGTTTTTATCTTAATATTAAAAATAACAGTATTTATTTTCTGAAATAGACAAAAATATTTTGTTATTTTTTTCTCGGTTTTTTGTGTTTTTCCCCCCGTTTTTTTTTTTTTTTTAGACAAAAGCTTGGAGGTCTTAGATACAGAAATGCAACCGACAATGGAGGAAAAAGTTAATTTTGTGAATTTTGAAATAGTTACTACTATTTACTACTATTTCAATAACAGTATTTATTTTCTGAAATAGACAAAAATTATTTAGTTATTTTTTCTCTTTTTGTGTTGTTTTTTTTTTCCTCTTTTTTTTTAAAGACAAAAGCTTGGAGGTCTTAGATACACAAATGCAACCGACATGGAGGGGGGGGAAGCTGGTTGTTGTTTGTAGGGGAATTTTGTATAATTTCTTAGAGATCTAAAAAGGGGTAATAATAATTTAAAAAGATAAAATGTGAAAGAAAGGAGACCGTATTGCAATTCTGCTTGCTGGCTCCCACTTATCGAAGTGGGCTGTATATTAATTCTCTGGAACTGGGAGACTGTTTGGTTTCTAGAGAGTTGCCGATCCTTTTCAAAAGATGCCAGGGCCGTGGGGACCTTCCTCCTTTGCCAAAGCAATGCCCACGTTGGGAAAGGAGGGGGAATAATGCCAAAGAAGCCCACGCCAGGCAGCCGTGCCCCTCTCTGCTTCTGCTGGTACCTTATTACTATGGAAACCCTCCTGAAGTTTCCCCTGGCAATGGCTTCCCTCCCTTCCTATTTCGTTTTATGCATCCCACAGTCAAGGGCTCATTGCCAACACAAAGGGGGAGAAAGGCAGTCTGTGTGTGTGCGCGAGAGAGAGAGCACACATGCTCCATAATGTTTGTTGCAAAAAATAACACCAACTAGAAAGCAATAGGAGTCGTCGCAATGGAAAGGACTCAAACAGGAGGAAGTGGGAGAGGCACACCTGCTTCGGCCCACCTGACGTGGCCCACCTGGACTCTCTTCTTTGTGCACCTTCATGCGTGGAGCAAGTGCACCTTTCCCTCTCCGTCCTCCATGTGGCAAGGGCCCATCATTCCTCAGACTGTAGTTGGAACCCCCAAAAGTCCTCCTCCTCCTCTTCCAGCTGGCATGCTGCTGCCCTCACTGTGGCCCGTGGGCCTCTCTGATGGGTGGCCACAGTGTAGGAGACCACAGGGCTCTCCCGAGAGATCTCCAGCTGCTCCCTGGCAGAGGGGTTCCACTCGGGATACAGGAGCTGAAACAAGGATTGGAGACTTCGTCAGAGGCAGATTTCCCCTTAGAATACAACAACAACAACAAAACTTTATTTACGAGGGGTATTTTTTAAGTAAGGTCCGTTTTGTTGTAGACAGTAGTAGTTTGCGCGCATACCGCAACGAGCGTGTGCGTCGTGTACCGGCATGCCTCGGGAACAACTGTGCTCAGTTTCCGCTCTGTAGCTCACCTGTACGGTTCTGTTCTGTGCTTTAAAAATGTTTAAGACTATTAACTCACCCTCCACATGTGAGGTTCGCTCAGTGATACGGTTTTTGTCAGCAAGGAACCTGCCTGCTGCAGAAATTCATCGACTGATTTGTGAAGTGTACAGTGATACTGTTTTGAGTGAAAGCAAAGTGCGTAAGTGGGTACGACAATTTAAAGATGGCCGTGACAACGTCCATGATGAGGACTGCTCCGGTCGCCCTTCTTTGATTACAGACGATTTGGTGGCTTCAATTGAAGCGAGGATTCGTGAGAACAGGCGCTTCACAATAACAGGTCTCTCAAACCAATTTCCTGACGTGTCGAGATCAGTGCTTTCCAACATTGTTTCTGAACACCTAAAGTTTAGGAAAGTGCTCCCGTTGGGTCCCGAAACTCCTAACAGAGGACCACAAAAACCAAAGAAAACGGCAGTGAACTCTTGGTTATCGGAGCATGCGGCAAGTTTTTATGAAGAGGGTATTTTAAAATTGGTCCAGAGGTATGATAAGTGTTTGAACAAACTTGACAACTATGTCGAAAAATAGAGTGAAGTATTAACTTTCTGAAAATAAATTTACTTTTTTGAAATAAACTTTCGTTGTGTACTTATGTTCAAATGGACCTTACTTAAAAATTCCCCTCGTATATACCGCTCTATCTCCCCAAGGAGACTCAGAGCGGTTTCCAAGTGACATAATCAATACATGCAAAGAGAACAGCTTAAACATAAAATTAACAAGACAAAATAAGCATTAAAAACCACAATAGCACATATATTTAAAATAATCCTGCCTGTTCAAGGCAGTTTAAAAGGCCAGGCCAAGCTAGTGCGATTTTAGACAACCCGGAAAATTAGGTAGAGTCTATGGCTGTCCATTTCCAGGGCCTCATAGAAGAAAGGGACCTGGGTAATTGGTAGAAGATATGGCCAATTTCAGCAGTATCTGGGGCAGAGCTAGAACTAGTCGTTCTCAAAGGTTTCTTTAAACCACCAGGTCTTCAGGCTCTTACGAAAGGAGGGGAGGGATGGGGCCTGTCTTATTTCTCCAGGAAGGGCGTTCCAGAGGCGAGGGGCCACCACCGAGAAGGCCCTCTCTCTCAGCCCACCAACCGTGCTTGTGACAGTGGTGGGAGCAAAAGGAGGGCCTCCCCAGAAGATCTTAAAGTTTGTGCCAGTTCATAGAGGGAGATGTGATAGCGAAGATAGGCGGGGCCTAAACCGTTTAGGGCTTTATAGGTCATAACCTGCACCTTGAATTTGGCTCAGCAACTTATTGGCAGACACTGAAACTGTTTTAAAAGAGGCGTTGTATACTCCCTATAGTTTGCTCTCTCTCGTCCCCACCAATTGTGCCTGCGATGCAGGTGGGAGCGTGAGTAGGGGCTCTCCAGATGATCGAAGTGATCGTGTGGGTTCGTATACAGAAATGCGGTCACGCAACCATTGAGGGCTTTGTAGGTAAGAACCTGCACCTTGAATTGGATCTAGACACTATGCGCCTATTGATGCAGGCCAAAATCTCATTGTCTTTTTTTGCCGCCACATCACATTCCTGGCTCATGTTTAACTTGCTGTCCATGAGGACTCCAAGATCTTTTCCACACGTCCTGCTCTCGAGCCAGGCCTCATCATCCCCCATACTGTCTCTTTGCATTTCGTTTTTCCTGCCAAAGTGGAGTGTCTTGCCTTTGTCCCTGTTGAACTTCATTTTGTAAGTTTTGGCCCATCATCTCTCTAATCTGTCAAGATCGTTTTGAATTTCTGAGAGTTGTAGGCCAAAACACCTGGGGACCCACAGTTGAGTACCACTGGACTAGATGGCCCTTGGGGTGACCTCTGGGGATGTCACTGAGCCTAATGCACGAAGCATCAAGCTCCCCACAGCTGCATCGAGGATGCCCTCCCCATCAAAACACAGAACCATGCATGAGGAAAAGATATCTGCACATTTTAAAAGGCAGTGCTCTCACCCTGAGGATAAGAGGATCCATGAGATCTGGGGCCCCCATTTCTGGTCCTGACTGCTTGGCCATATAGATGCCCGCACTCCCCACCAGGCTTTCACTCACAGGAGGCAAGTGGCAGGCAATCTTCCCTCTGAGGCGGACCATTGGCAGAGAAGGACTCAGCCCATGTGTTCCTGGATCCTGAAGCCCTTATTTACCTGAGCATGGCAGTATCGGTCCCCCAACGAGCGCTCTTCGTAGAAGTGAGTGGACATTGGCATGCTGAATGGTCGGAGTGGGCTTTCATGGGGCACGGCTTTTGCGAGGGGGTGGGGCGCCTCTTCCCCTTCACCCAAGGCCTTGGGCAGACACACTCCCCATGTGGCCTTCTTCAGCCTGAAACAAGGAAAAGCAGGGGTGGCAGTTTAAAACTAACATTTAAGACAGGGGTCCTCAAACTAAGGCCCGGGGGCCAGATACGGCTCTCCAAGGTCATTTACCTGGCCCTCGCTCAGGGTCAACCTAAGTCTGAAATGACTTGAAAGCACACAATAACAATAACAACAGTCCTATCTCATCAGCCAAAAGCAGGTCCACACTTCCCATTTAAATACTAATAAGTTTAGTGGCGCAGTAGGTTAAAGCACTGAGCTGCTGAGCTTGTTGATCAAAAGGTCACAGGTTCGATTCCGGGGAGCGGCATGAGCTTCCGCTGTCAGCCCTAGCTTCTGCCAACCTAGCAGTTCGAAAACATGCAAATGTGAGTAGATCAATAGGTACCGCTCCGGCGGGAAGGTAACGGCGCTCCATGCAGTCATGCTGGCCACATGACCTTGGAGGTGTCTACGGACAACGCTGGCTCTTCTAGAAATGGAGATGAGTACCACACCCCAGAGTCAGACATGACTGGATTTAATGTCAGGGGACTACCTTTACCTTTACTTAAGTTTATATTTGCTAAAAGTTGTTCTTCATTTTAATTATTGTATTATTTTAAAGTGTTTTTTTGCACTACAAATAAGATATGTGCAGTGTGCATAGGGATTAATTCATAGTTTGTTTTTTTCAAATTATAATCTGGCCCTCCAACAGTTTGGGGGACTTTGACCTGGCCCTCTGTTTAAAAAGTTTGAGGAATTCTAATTGAAGGCCTTTCCAGATGGTGCGTATGTGTGTTTCCTGAACCAGAATGGCTGCTTGGTTGCTGTTATTACTTGGCTGACGTTGGCACGTTTCCTCAAGGGAAGGCCTTCTGGTCCAGGAAAACATATTCCCAGCGTTCAGAGGGAAATATTGTGTTCCTGGGAAGATAAAACCCTCCGCCCAGCGACTGCATCTGTTGCAGTCATTACGTGCACAAGTGCCAGGGCATGCAACTTGAAGTAAGAATGCGCAGCTCTGCCATGCAAACCCACCGGGAGATTTTGGGCAAGCCCTGCCCTTCTCTCAGTAGCCAGGGTGGGAAGTCCGTGGCAGCAAACTCCCTCTCAATAGCAGAACCAGCCCGAGGAGGGGGTCACCAGCAGTCAACTGGGAGGCATTTCACAACAATAAACAGGCTGCCCGTCCTTGGTGGAAGTTTCCATGGCAATACACACCCACTCACCACCCCACACATGAAGGAAACAGAAAAGCCATTATCATGTCAGCTTGGTGTGCTATGCCAGAGGATAATTTCGCTTTCTATATTTGCACCCGCTCATATATTTCTCAACATGAAAGCAAATCTTCAGTGTCATGAGTGCTGCCATGTTGTGCAGCCTCCCACAAGTACAACCCCACTATCAGCCTCTAAAGACAAAAAAGAGTGGCTAATTTCTCCCATCTACCTTGCTCAAGACATTGTCCTCAATGCTGGAGAATGCCCAATAATAATAATAATAATAATAATAATAATAATAATAATACTTTATTTGTACCCCGCTACCATCTCCCGAGGGACTCGGTGCGGCTTACATGAGGCTGAGCCCAAACACAACAATAACAATAACAGCAATAATACAAAAACAATACAAAACTCATAGCAAAATAAGCAAAAACAATAACAATAACAATAACACAACGCCGTTAAAAACCAATGCAATAATTAAATTTAAAAAAAAAAATGCTGGGCATGAACAGGTAGCATGTAATTGGAATAAAGGTTTTGAAGAGGGAAGAAATGTGCAGACAATCCAAAATCATTAGGGTCCTTCCACATCACACACTTGCAGCAATAAGATCCCACATTTAGTGGCCATGGATTCTTGGAGTTTATAGTTTGATGAGGTACTAGAGCGCTCTGGCTCTGTAATAAGAAACTGGATGTTGTCATGTATCATATTCTGCAGTGGTTGGTGGTTGGTGGTGGTAGGCCTAGGAGTTGGTGATGGAAGGGTTAATGTAAGTCTTAGTTCTAAAGGGATTGAATAATTTGTAAGTAAGAGTTCATGGGAGAAAGCAATTAAGGGTAGAGGTATGCAAGAGATAGACTGCAGCTGCATGTTTCCGGATATAAGGAGCGAGCCTTGGGACTGATTTTGGGGAGAAAAGTATTTGTCTTATTTTGGTGGTAGATGCTGCTGGTTTTCCCCCAGGCTTGTGGATTTTTGGTATCCTGACCTGTCTCTTGAACCCTTGGAACCCTGAATCTTTGGACTGGCTTTTGACTACGGTATAGACCAGGCATGGGCAAACTTCGGCCCTCCAGGTGTTTTGGACTTCAACTCCCCCAATTCCTAACAGCCGGTAGTTTGCCCATGCCTGGTATAGACTCTTGATTCCTGGGCTTTGCTCATTGAACTCTTGGCGTTTGACCACTGGACTGGACCCTTTGACTACGGTGTTATCTTGAACCTGCAACAGTGTTTGCTGTCAGTTTTGTTTTATATTCTGTGGCTGAGTGCTATCTTTATGTTTTATATTTTGGACTATTAAAACAATAGGAAGTAAGTGTTGTTTTAATTAAACTGTTTGATATAAACTGAGTGATTGTTTGATTCACCTCTGCCTGAATAACGGCAGTGCCCTGGCATCATGACATATGTGCAGATTTGATAAATGTGAATTTAATGATGTGTGGGTATGAATGAGTTGAATGGAAGGATGTATGGATGGAGTTAATAATTTTGGAGGCACCAGTAAAATATGAAGGCCTGCAATGACTAACTACCTGCTTGCTGGACTGTAATTAAAAGTTGCTAATGACAGCTGGAAAGGTAAACTCTGATAAGAACTGTGACAATGGTTCTCTCAAGTTAATAAAATGTTTGCAACATTCTTTATGTCAAGAAGGGAGTCAACACAAGCCTTTTGTTTGTCAACACCAATCAAGAAGATCAACATCTGGCCAGGAAACTGAGATGGATCCAGCATGGAAGATGTCTATCATTCATTTACAACTTTGGGACAACATCAGCAGAACATTCTTATAAAAGACTCAGTCTAATAATGCTCAAATTGTGACAGACCTGAGGAGTCTGGTTCACCTGCCATGCTCTATGTCATGTATTATGTTCTGCAGTTGATGGTGGTTGGTGATGGAAGGGTTAATTCTAAAGGGTTGAGTAATCTGTAAGAGTTCATGGGTGAAAGCAATTAAGGATGGAGGCATGCAAGAGATGGGCTGCAGCTGGGTGTGTCTGGATATAAGGAGTGAGCCTTGGGACTGATCTTCGGGAGAAAAGTATTTGTTTTATCTTGGTGGTAGATGCTGCTGGTTTTTCCCCCAGGTTTGGATTTTCAATGTCTTGACCTGTCTTCTGAACTTTTGGAATCCTGGAACCTTGAATCTTTGAACTGACTTTTGACTACGGTATAGACTCTTGTTCCCTGGACTTTGTTTATTGAACTCTTGGCATTTGACCATTGGATTGGACCTTTTTGACTATGGAGTTATCTTGAACCTGCAACAGGGTTTGCTTTTTTTTTTTTGTTTTATATTCTGTGGCTGAGTGCTATCTTTGTGTTTTATGTTTTGGACTATTAAAACAGCTAGAAAGTAAGTGCTGTTTAAATTAAATTGTTTAACACAAACTGGGAGTTTGGTTCATCTCTACTTGAATAAGCCAGAGCCCTGGCATCGTGACACTCTTCATCGTGACACTCTTCGGAGAGTGGCAGATCTGCAAGGAAGCACTGGTCACTTTGGGACTCAGATAACCCAGTTCAAAGCAGATATTGCGGGATTTTCTACCATGATATTCCGGATTATATGGTTGTATGGAAGGGCCCTGAGTCCACACTACCATCAGATTCTTGTAAGCCGCTCTGAGCCCCAGGGGAGTGGCGGCATATAAGTTCAAATAATAAATAAATAAATATAATCCAGTTCAAAGTAGATAACCTGGGATCAGATCCTGGGATATAAGGACAGTGTAGAAGGAGCCTTAGCTGGAAAACAAGTTGTCAAACAATCAAGAACAACAATAGCCAAAATATTACTATATAAATAGACACCTTTTCTCTTCCAAAGTGTGGCAGATCTGTGGGGAATGCAGAGCCTGGACACCCGCCTCCTTCCAAAATGGCCTGAATGAAGAAGGTGGTGAGTATGGGTGTGAATGTATGGATGTGGAGTGAGTGCTGAGTAAATGTGAATGTTCCCTTTGTGTAATCAACATAACCAATACTGGGTCTGTGTGTCTACTTCTTTCTCTGAAAGTGCCTGATAGCAATCTGTCTCACTTAAAACAAATTAAATAACTTTTTGTAAGTTTCAACAAGTATTCATGATAGCATGTCTACAATGTGTGTGTGTGTTTGCATACACACACAAGTCAACCAGGAATGTCAAAAGATACCTACTCATCGATGCTGCTCTGCCTCCTCTTCAGCTCCTCCAGGTGGCAAAACACCGACAGGGCCCGGGCATTCTCCAAGCTCTTCCGCTTCCGCCCCCCTTTCTTCTTCCAGAAGAGCTCCTTGGGGGACGGGAGCTTCTGGAGGGCTGGGACCACCTCCCAGGAGAGGGGTCCGGCCTCAGCCTGGTCACCACTGCTGGGCCTTTGTGCCCTGCGACCGGAGGTCTGGAGGAGAAAGGAGAGCAGAGCTGGGCACAGAATTAGAGGCCGGTCTTGGTTCTGACAGCCTCAAGGATAGGCATGGGCACACTTTGACCCTCCTTCAGCTGTTTTGGACTTCAACTCCCACAATTCCTAACAGCCAGTAGGCTGTTAGGAATTGTGGGAGTTGAAGCCCAAAACAGCTGGAGGAGGGTTGAAGTGTGCCCATGCCTGATCTAGCTTCAGTTGATAGGACCCATGGAAAGTGTGTGTGTGTGTGGGGAGGGGGGGGGGGGTCCTGCCTTCCTTTTCCAAATTGCCATCTCTCATCCCAGTGAGCTCAGCCAGGCTCATCTCCCTAATTAGCAACCATCGCTGAGCTAAATGCAGAGAAATCAAAACACTTCAAGAGACGCACCAGGCTGAAAGTCAGGGGATAATTATCTAGAGGGGAAAATAACACCCTCCCCCCAAAACAACTCCAAGCCATCTTCCCCGGTTCGTAAAAAAGTATTTTTATTTCAAGTACCAGGCCCACCTGCTTCTCTGCAAGAGGAATAATTTGTTTTAAGGAGGAGGGAGGAGTGGCAATCAGAAAGCTGTTCCGATATAGAAGATGGATATCTTCTGTGCCCATAAATAACTTGATTATACACAGCTGTCGATGCCAGGAAATGAGAGGAAAAAACTTTATCTCCCACCTCCCCAAAAACATTTGCAAACTCAATGAAACCTAGTTCACACCTGAAGGACGAGGAGCAAGGTCTGCCAAAATAACAACTGTACTGATGAACTGCAAGATATACAGCAGGTATAAAATATATAAATCCGGTGGAACAGAACATACCCAGACATATGGGCCAGAGGTTTAGCACAGCTGGTAAATAATCAGCAATTATAAGATCTATCAACCAAAAGGTTGCAAGTTCGAAGCCCCAGGTTGGCGTGAGCTGCCAACTGTCAGCCTAGCTCATTCTTTACCTAAGCTATGCAAAATTAGGTACCGCTAAAAGCGGGGGAGGTGTTTTACGATGTCATAAAGAAAAAAGATCAGAAAATGCCGGAAGAAGGAAGACCTGATGGTTCTTCATCATAGAGCAGGGCTCCTCAAACTTTTAAAACTTTTTTAAGGGTCACAGTCTCTCAAACTGTTGGAGGGCCGGATTATAATTTGAAAAAAACATGAATGTATTCCTATGCACACTGCTCATATCTTATTTGTAGTGCAAAAACACTTAAAAACAATACCATAATTAAAACGAAGAACAATTTAAACAAATATAAATTTATTAGTGTTTCAATGGGAAGTGTGGGCCTGCTTTTAGCTGATGAGATAGGGTTGTTGTTGTTGTTGTTGTTGTTGTGTGCTTTCACGTTATTTCAGACATAGGTTGACCCTGAGCAAGGGCCGGGTAAATGACCTTGGAGGGCCGCATCCGGCCCTCGGGCTTTAGTTTGAGGACCCCTGTCCTAGAGGATAGAGCAACAGCACCCCCTGGGCTCAAGCCCAACCTTCCATGGCACCAAAAACAGTTGGACACTGTTTCAAAACAAACCACTTCCTTCTGTTGTCTGTCTGTCTGTGTATTGTCTATACAAAGCAGCACTGAATGTTTGTCGTGTATGTGTACTGTGATCCGCCCTGAGTCCCCTTTGGGGTGAGAAGGGTTGAAATATAAATAAAGTATAATTATTATTATTATTACGATTATTACTACTACTAGCCGTCCCCTGCCACATGTTGCTGTGGCCCAGTCTGGTGATCTGGAAAATAAAGTAATGAGAAAGTGTTGATTTCTCATATATGTAATTTCTTTATGCTTGTGGGTAAACAGTATTTCTTGCTGTTTCTTTGTCAGTGTTGATGTGGAGATTGCCTACTCTGGAACATGCAACATATCATTGTCCTTGTTTAGGGGTCCCTTTCAAATCTATGATACTATATCTCTCTGTGTGTGAATCATATCTATCTATCTATCTATATGGCTGGATGGCTCTTCGTCAGGAGGGCTTTGATTACGTTTTCTTGCCCTGGTGAAGGGAGTTGGACTGGATGGCCTCAAGTATGGGGGTTCTGTGTGGGAAGTTTGTCCTAAATCTGTCATTGGTAGGGTTCAGAATGCTCTGTGACTGTAGGTGAACTATAAATCCCAGCAACTACAATTCCCAAATGCCAAGATCTATTTCTCCCAAACTCCATCTGTGTTCATATTTG
>NW_026847660.1:1375834-1420834 GCF_025583915.1 Anolis sagrei ordinatus | reverse complement strand
TATAATACTGATATTGTAGTATGTGAATAATTTAATATATTGTATGTATATATATCTTGTAAGATGCTCTGAATTGTTCCTCGCAGGTTCCTTTTGTCAGCCGCAGAAGAGGGCCCTGTCCTTGGCCAAGGCTAGGCTTCCACTGAACGAGAGGGTAACATCGTTGTTGTGTGTGACCCGCTGAAGGCCTTGGATGACACATTTCTCCTTCGAGGTAGGTGTGAATATGCTCAGCAGTTTCCCATCCTAAGGCACTTATCAGGGAAGTCAGATGTTTGGGGTAATTCTATTGAAAAGTGCTTCTCCTGCAATTGGAAAGTTACCAGGATGGCAACACATGCTTCTTTTGTACCACCACAGTATTCAAGCTTGTTATGTTCGCTGCTATTGGCTTGCTTGCAATTGGAAATCCATCCGTACCATTTGCATTGCCCTGTTTGGGCCACTTCCTTCTCCATTATTGATGTTAAAAACCAACAAGAAAGAAACAGGAAGCTGCAACTAAGCAACTGCACAGCAACACAATTATGTTTTTACAGAAACCTTGTCTTCTGCGCCCAGATCATCACAATGGACAGATGTATTATTGTCGAAGGCTTTCATGGCCGGAATCACCGGGTTGTTGTGTGCTTTCCAGGCTGTACTGACATGTTTCAGATGCATTCTCTCCTGACGTTTCGCTTTCATCTCTGGCAGGCATCCTCAGAGGTTGTGGGGTCTGTTGGAAACTAGGAAAATTGGGTTTATATATCTGTGGAATAATGTCCAGGGTGGGAGGAAGAACTCTTGTCTGTTGGAGGTAGGTACCTCAAACAGACAAGGTGGCCAATTGCTACATTCACACCTACCTCCAACAGACAAGAGTTCTTCCTCCCACCCTGGACATCATTCCACAGATATATAAACACCTTTTCCTAGTTTCCAACAGACCTCACAACCTCTGAGGATACTTGCCACAGATGCAGGTGAAACATCAGGAGAGAATGCTTCTGGAACATGGCCAGAAGGCCCAAACAACACACAACAACACAATGGATAGACATGATGCCACTTCACCATATATTTTTGTACGCTCTGTGGCTGCTACCTTTATATATTACAAATCTTTGTGTGTGTGTGTGTTTGTGTTTGTGTATATATGTACTCATCCCTCTTTAAACCTTTCCTGATTCCTTTGAATTCTCTGGGCATTAAACCTTAATGTGATTAACTGATGGATGGATAGAAATTAATTGATGGATGGGTAGAAGGACAGACAGAAAGGCAGATGGGCAGATGGATAGTTAGATCAATGGATGGATGGATAAATAGATGCACAGATAGATGGATGGACAGACAGATCGATAGGTGGATTGCTAGATCAATGGATTTGATTTTATTTTGTCTTATTTTATTATGTGTGTTTTAACCTGTATTTTTGGGCTTGTCCCCTTATAAGCCGCCCTGAGTCCCTTCAAGGAGATGGTGGAGGGGTATAAAAATAAATAATAAAGTTGTTGTTGTTGTTACACTGGAACTATACCATTGACTATTCCCCCTTATTTACATACATGGTGTATATATGGACAGTCTACAGACGTCACACGCAACTCCTGGAACGATTCCATCAGCGCTGCCTCCAAAAAATCCTGCAAATCTCTTGGGAAGACAAGCAGAGAAACATCAGCGTGCCGGAAGAAGCAATGACCACCAGCATTGAAGCGATGGTCCTCCGCCATCAACTCTGCTGGACTGGCCACATTGTCCGGATGCCTGACCACCGTCTCTCAAAGCAGTTGCTCTACTCCGAACTCAAGAACGGAAAACGGAATGTTGGAGGACAGGAAAAGAGATTGAAAGATGGTCTTAAAGCCAACCTTAAAAACTCTGGCATAGACACTGAGAACTGGGAAGCCCTGGCCCTTGAGCGCTCCAGCTGGAGGTCAGCTGTAACCAGCAGTGCTGTAGAATTTGAAGAGGCACGAATGGAGGGTGAAAGAGAGAAACGTGCCAAGAGGAAGGCGTGTCAAGCCAACCCCGACCGGGACCACCTTCCACCTGGAAACCGATGCCCTCACTGTGGGAGAAGATGCAGGTCAAGAAGAGGGCTCCACAGTCACCTACCCCGAGGTGGAGAGTTCCACTGTTGAACAGCTCTTCAGAAAGTTCTTCCTAATGTTCAGGTGGAGCTTTCTTTCCTGCCATTTGAAACTATTGCTCCAAGTAGGAGACAGCCAGCCTGATCCCTTTTCCTTACAAACCCAAGATGTCTGTGTGGGTTCCAGAAGATCAAGGGCCAGGCCCGTAGCCAGGATTTCGTTTCGGGGGGGGGGCTAAAAAATTTTCAGGGGGGGTTTTGGGGGGGGGCTGAGTTTCGGGGGGGGCTGAGTCTGAGTGAAAGAGGGTCTAGCCTAGCAAACCTTTTGTATCATTACCCCAATACCCCCATACATATGGGATATATTGAGAATGGTGATCAAATCATGATATTAATAAACATAACAGTTTAAATAATGCACCAGTAAGGCCTTTTCGCGAACCACCATGAGAATTTCGGGGGGGGCTGAAGCCCCCCGAGCCCCCCCCCCCCGGCTACATGCCTGTCAAGGGCTGAACTATCATAGAACTAGAAGAGACCACAACTGGGATTCTGTTAAACCCATTACAAAGCCCTGGAACTGAACAGGGATCTTTGGGACCTGCAAATGCATTTAGGTGAATTAACTGTGGGACTGTGGCACAGCTGTTTGAGTGTCAGCTGCAGTAAGATCACTTCTGACCAAAAGGTCATGAGTTCGAAGCCAGCCCGGGTTGGAGTGAGCTTCTGACCAATTGTGTAGCTTGCTCTCGACCTTTGCAACCCAAAAGACAGTTGCATCTGTCAAGGAGGAAAAGTAGGTACCACCTATGTGTGGGGAGGCTAATTAAACTAATTTACGAGGCCATAAAAAAGACTCCAGCAAAAGCATGCGGGGAATGCGGAGGTACTTCATCAGTGTCACAGATGGATGATGAAAGCGACAGTTCCCCTGGCAGCCAGAAAAAGTTAAATAGCCTCTGACTGTCTGTCTATATCTGTTGTGTGTCTTTGGCATTGAATGTTTGCCATATATGTGCACATTGCAATCTGCCCTGAGTCCCCTGCGGAGTGAGAAGGGCGGAATAGAAATACTGTAAATAAATAAATAATAAATAAATTAACTTGTTGATTTGTTTGCTACCTGGCAGCGGAAGTTGCCTGGCTATGGCTGGAGCAGCACTGAGGGCAATCCCACGCTGCCATCATCAACCACCTGCTGATTTTAGATGGCCTTTTGGACTAGGAAAGGAAAACTGAAGAACTCAGGTAATGCAATTTACCTGGGGTGCTGGCTGAGCCAATCCCAAAACTCTCTCTTGGAGAAGTCAGCATGAGGATCCTCTGCCTCTGGGATGGACCGCTTGACCATCTTGGACTGCCTGGGGAAAAGGAGAAGGAAGCACCTGAATATTGCATAGAAGCAGAGTTCAGCATGAATATAGTTCAATGGCATTAATTATTTATTATTTATTGATTTGGGGCTTTTATATTGATTTCGGGCATTTATATTTATTATTTATTTATTTCGGGTTTTCTTAGGCAAGGAATGGCATGGGCATTCCTTGCTTAAGAAAACTCAATTGCATTAATGTCATCATTATAAGCCAGTGTTTCTCAACCTTCCTAATGCTGTGACCCCTTAACACAGTTCCTCATGTTGTGGTGACCCCCAACCATCACATTATTTTTGTTGCTACTGGAATTTTGCTCCTGTGATGAATTGTCATGTAAATGCAATTCATCACAGGATGTATTTTCATTCACTGGACCAAATTTGGCACAAACACCCAATACACACAATTTTGAATACAGGTGGGGTTTGGGGGGAATTGATTTTGTCATTTGGGAGTTTTAGTTGCTGGGATTTATAGTTCGCCTTCAATCAAAGAGCATTCTGAACTCCATCAACGATGGAATCGAACCAAACGTGAAAAACGCTACTCGCATGACCAGCAGAAAATACTGGAAGGGTTTGGTGGACGTTGACCTTGAGTTTGGGAGTTGTAGTTCACCTACATCCAGAGAGCACAGTGGACTCAAACAATGATAGATCTGGACCAAACTTGGCACAAGCACTCAATATGCCCAAATATGAACACTGGTGGTGTTTGGGGAAAATAGACCTTGACATTTGGGAGTTGTAATTGCTGGGATTTATAGTTCACCTACAATCAAAGAGCATTCTGAGCTCCACCAATGATGGAATTGAACCAAACCTGAAACACACAACTCCCATGAGCAACAGAAAATAAGGGAAGGGCTTAGTGGACGTTGACCTTGAGTTTTGGAGTTATAGTTCACCTACATGAAGAGAGCACTGTGGACTCAAACAATGATGGATCTGGACCAAACTTGGCACGAATACTCAATATACCCTCATGTGATCACTGGTGGAGTTTGGGGAAAATAGATGTTGACATTTGGAAGTTGTAGTTACTGGGATTTATAGTTCACCTACAATCGAAGAGCATTCTGAACTCCATCAACGATGGAATTGAACCAAACTTGGCACACACAACTCCAATGAGCAACAGAAAATAAGGGAAGGGTTTGGTGGCATTGACCTTGAGTTTGGGAGTTGTAGTTCATCTACATCCAGAGAGCACTGTGGCCTCAAACAATGATGGATTTGGACAAAACTTGGCACAAATACTCAATATGCCCAAATGTGAACACTGGTGGTGTTTGGGGAAAACAGACTGTGATATTGGGAAGTTGTAGTTGCTGGGATTTATAGTTCACCTACAATCAAAGAGCATTCTGAACTCTACCAACGATGGAATTGAACCAAATTTGACACACAGAACCCCCATGACCAATAGAAAATACTGCTTTCTGATGGTCTTCGGTGCCCCCTTTGACACCCCCTCATGACCCCCCCAGCGCATACTGACCCCCAGGTTGAGAAACAGTGCTATAAGCCAACAAGGACCTACGGTAGTCAGTCCTTGACACTTCAGGCCATGGTGTCATTCAATGGCTGTGATACCAAAGGATGGCTTCCTAGCAACATTAGGTGTCCAAATCTCAGGCATGGGCCAACTTGGTCCCTCCAGGTGTTTTGGACTTCAACTCCCACAATTCCTAACAGCCGGTAGGCTGTTAGGAATTGTGGGAGTTGAAGTCCAAAACACCTGGAGGGACCAAGTTGGCCCATGTCTGTCCTACAACATATAAGAAAATTGGGAAGCCAGTAATTTCACATTGTCTAAAGTATGATAACCTCTGTTGAATAGTTTTGGCTGCTAGGAAGAGAGTAGTTTATACGCAAAGAACGCCAAGAAAAGAGATTTGCCTAATATGATCAGACCACCATTTCACACGCCGATAAGCAGTTCTCTCCGGGCTCATGCATATTTGTAATTATTTGCTCTCCAAGTTTCCTCCCACACCTTTCATTCCGCAACGGGTTATTAAATTTCATAACCTCAAGTAAGCAAACGCAGACGCTCCTCTTGCAGATCCGAGAGAGAGATCAACAGGGAAGGAAGGCACTGCAATTAGTTTATTGCTCGGAGGATCGGCTCTGGCTTGCCGTTCCTTCAGCCTTTGCCAATTTCCTTCTTCCTCCCGGTGTTCTTTGAAGTTGACAAATTAATATTTAATCTTTGTGGTTTGCATGGGTGGTATTTGCCATTTAAATGTATGTTTTACCTTCCCACCCCGGAGTCCTTTTTATGGGGCACAAAGTTCATGGAGGAAGCAGAACATGACCCCGAAAACTAGTTTTGAATAAACATGTTTATACGTATTTACTGAGGCGATTCCTCGTTGGCCGAGTAGGATAGTCTTCCAGGAGCAGTATTCTGGTGGCTCCGTTGGGGACTGTGGAGCCCTATTCTTGACCTGCATCTTCTCCCGCAGTGAGGGCATTGGTTTCCAGGTGGAAGGCGGTCTCGGTCGGGGTTGGCTTGACGTGCCTTCCTCTTGGCACGTTTCTCTCTTTCGCCCTCCATTCATGCCTCTTCAAATTCTGCAGCACTGCTGGTCACAGCTGACCTCCAGCTGGAGTGCTCAAGGGCCAGGACTTCCAAGTTCTCAGTGTCTATGCCAGAGTTTTTAAGGTTGGCTTTGAGCCCAACTTTAAATCTCTTTTCCTGCCCACCAATATTCTGTTTTCCGTTCTTGAGTTTGGAGTAGAGCAACTGCTTTGGGAGACAGTGGTCAGGCATCTGGACAACGTGGCCGGTCCAGTAGAGTTGATGGCAGAGGAGCATCGCTTCAATGCTGGTGGTCTTTGCTTCTTCCAGCACGCTGACATTTGTCCATTTGTCTTCCCAAGAGATTTGCAGGATTTTCCGGAGGCAGGGCTGATGGAATCATTCCAGGAGTTGCAGAAAGTCCACGTCCCACAGGCATATAGCAGGGTTGGGAAGGGAATGGCTTTATAAACAAGCACCTTGGTATCCCTATGGATGTCCCAGTCCTCAAACACTCTCTGCTTCATTCGGAAAAATGCTGCGCTCGCAGAGCACAGGCGGTGTTGTATTTCGGTGTCAATGTTGACTTTGGTGGAGAGGTAGTTGCCAAGGTAGTGGAAATGGTCCACATTTTCTAATGTTATACCATTAAACTGTATCTCTGGCATTGGAAAGGGGTTGGCTGGTGACTGCTGGAAGAGCACTTTGGTTTTCTTGATGTTCAGTGACAGGTCGAGCTTCTCATATGCATCTGCAAAGGTGTTGAGAGTGGCTTGTAGGTCTTTTTCTGAATGCGCACATGTTTATATTCCCACCTGGAACTACTCTTAGGCTGCTATAGCCATTTTCAGGTTCTCTTTTTTTCCGAGGGGAGGCAGGCAAAGGGCTCTAAACTGACATGCAGTTGGATGCATTTAGTTTAGAAAAGAACATTGAATGCAAGATCTATGAAGAACTGTCACAGTGTGGAAGGTAGATTTTCACAGCTTGATCAAGAACAGTTTAGAAATAGAATAGCATCCTAGCTTTTTTAAAATGTTATTCCTATGGGGAAAAGGGGTTTGCCCGTACCTCGTGAAATCTGATTTGGCCATGACGGTCCATGCCCTAGTCACCTCTAGGTTGGATGACTGCAACGCTTCTATTCAAGATGCTCAGCAGTGGCTTCATCGAAATAGGTTTTCTCAGTTCTGTAGACTCAATAGAGTTGAAGTCCAAAACACCTGGAGGGACCAAGTTGGCCCATGCCTCAGATTTGGACATCTAATGTTGCTAGGAAGCCATCCTTTGGTATCACAGTCATTAAATGACACTGTGGCCTGAAATGTCAAGGACTGACCACCGTAGGTCCTTGTTGGCTTATAGCACTGTTTCTCAATCTGGGGTTCAGTATCCCTGGGGGGGTCATGAGGGGGTGTCAGAGGGGGCGCTGAAGACCATCAGAAAACAATATTTTCTGTTCGTCCTGGGGGTTCTGTGAGGGAAGTTTGGCCCAATTCCATCGTTGGTATTTATTTATTTATTTATTACTTTGCTTATATACCGCTGTATCTCAAGCCCGAAGGCGACTCACAGCGGTTCACAAACAGTAGAAACAGTAGAAACAGCAGTGGTTCCATACAACATATAACAATTGACTTAACACATTATCCATAAATTACCAATAAGCAATTACAATGCACAATTATTACGAAAAACAACCGTACCCAATCTTCTCATCATCCAAGCGTAGTCCAGGTTCGTCGTCCATTGTTCCATTCCTATGTTCCATTACCAGATTGCACTAAATTACTCAAACGCCTGCTCAAACAGCCAGGTCTTCACTTTCCTGCGGAATACCATTAGAGATGGTGCTAGTCTAATGTTCGTAGGAAGGGCGTTCCACAGCCGAGGAGCCACCACCGAGAAGGACCTATCTCTCGTCCCCGCCAGCCGTGCTTGAGAAGCAGGCGGGATCGAGAGCAGGGTCTCCCCGGAAGATCTCAAAGTCCTGGTGGGTTCATAGGCAGAGATGCGGTCAGATAGGTAGCTTGGGCCGGAACCGTTTAGGGCTTTAAAGGCCAACGCCAGCACTTTGAATTCAGCCCGGTAGCAGATCGGTAGCCAGTGGAGTTGGCGCAACAGGGGGGTTGTGTGCTCCCTGCGCTCCGCTCCTGTTAAAATCATGGCTGCCGAGCGTTGGACTAGTTGGAGCTTCCGAGCTGTCTTCAAAGGCAACCCCACGTAGAGATGTTCAGATGTTGGTAGAGTTCAGAATGCTCTTTGATTGTAGGTGAACTATAAATCCCAGCAACTACAACTTCCAAATGTCAAGGTCTATTTCCCTTGAAGACGGCCCGGAAACTACAGTTTGTCCAAAGATCTGCGTCCAGACCTGTAAAACCCTAAACGGTTTGGGGCCTGCTTATCTTCTTGGTCGCATCTTCCCCTATGAACCAGTGGTACCTTGAGATCATCCGGGGAGGTACTGCTCTCTCTTCCTCTGCCATCTCAAACACGGTTGGTGGGGATGAGGGAGAGGGCCTTCTCGGTTTTGGCCCCCCAACTCTGGAACTCCCTCCAGAGAGTTTAGACAGGCTCCTACTTTGTCCTTTTTCCAGACACAACTAAAAACCTGGATGTTCCGGTGTGATTTTGATTAAGCAGTCCACCAGTAATTTCCCTGTCCCTACTTTAAGTTTCACCTGTCCTCTGTGGGATGTGGGAAGACACAAGCTACCACATTCTCACAACTTCAGTTTCGGTCTGCCACCTGCTGGTGACTTCTGCCTATGGGCTCATGTTTTGAACATTGATGTTAACACAATCAAAATCTAGCTTGCTAATTTCACCCTTTACGCTTAGTTAACTGACAATGGTTCTTTCTCTCACCCTGGACATTATTCCACAGGTATATTACTGCATATATTCTAGTATAAGCCTAGTTTTTCAGCCCCCTTTTTTAGGCTGAAAAAGTCCCCCTCGACTTATACTCACGTCAAGGTTATTTATTATTTAATTCTGTTCTCATTATTATTTTATTACATTTATTATTTTAATCTATTTGTTATTATTACCGTGCTCTGACCTACAAGAAGCACTGCCTGAATATCAAGCAAAAAGTGGGTGCTAGAAACAATATCATACAAAAGCTGACTGGCACAACCTGGGGATCACAACCAGACACAGTGAAGACATCTGCCCTTGCGCTATGCTACTCTGCTGCTGAGTACGCATGCCCAGTGTGGAACACATCTCACCACACTAAAACAGTGGATGTGGCTCTGAATGAGACATGCCGCATTATCACGGGGTGCCTGCACCCTACACCACTGGAGAAATTACACTGTTTAGCCGGAAGTGCACCACCTGACATCCTCCGGGAAGGAGCAGCCAATAGTGAAAGGACCAAGGCAGAGACATCTCCAGCTCATCCCTTGTTTGGGTATCAACCAGCATGTCAATGACTTAAATCAAGAAATAGTTTTCTAAGATCTACAGAGTCACTCGCTTGAACATCTCAGCAAGTGAGAGTTCAAAAGTGGCAGGCTCAAACCAGTCCCCCCTGGGCACACAGAAGACTGGACGACTTGGAAGGCGCTGAACGGACTGCGCTCTGGCACCACGAGATGCAGAGCCAACCTCAAGAAATGGGGCCACAAAGTGGGATCCACAACATGCGAGTGCGGAGAAGAGCAAACCACTGACCACCTGCTGCAATGCACCCTGAGCCCTGCTACATGCACATTGGAGGACCTTCTCACAGCAACACCAGAGGCTCTCCAAGTGGCCAGATACTGGTCAAAGGACATCTAATCAACTACCAAGCTTGCAAACTTTGTGTTTTGTCTGTCTGTTTGTTTGTTTTGTTAAAAATGTAATACAAATGTCTGGTTGCTCCTGACACGATAAATAAATAAATTTTATCATGAGCGTGTTGAGCACTATTTCAGTAAACGGGATGAAACGCACGGGATCAGCCTCTTCGCTTCGAAAAACAGGGTCACATGCGGATGTTTTTGTGTTCTCTTGGGCTCTGTCCAGGTTTGCATCCTGAGCCCTGCCACATGCACCATGGAGGACCTTCTTGCGGCAACACCAGAAGCACTCCAAGTGGCCAGAGACTGGTCAAATGACATTTCATCAACTACCAAACTTGCAAAATTTGTATTGTGTCTGTCTGTTTGTTTGTTTGTTTTGTTCTGTTGGAAATGTAATACAATTGACTGGTTGCCCTGACACGCCAAATAAATAAATCTGCTTTGAATTGGATGATATGACAGTGTAGATTAAGATAATCCAGTTCAAAGCAGATCATGTGGATTTTCTGCTTTGATCACCTGGGAATTGTGGGAGTTGAAGTCCAAAACACCTGGAGGGCTGAGGTTTGCCCATGCCTGATGTAGACGCATCCCCGGGATTTGTCAAAGAGTAAACCTATATGTATGATGTGTTCCAAAGCCAATGTGATTTGTCAAAAAAAAGGTGTGAATTACAGTGCCTTCATGCAACCATTGATAAACCTTGGGGGTGAGAAGGGTGGGGTATAAATATAGGAAATAAAATAAATAAATAACCAAAACATCCAAATGCAAACAATGGACTAATATATATATATATATATATATATAGAGAGAGAGAGAGAGAGAGAGAGAGAGAGAGAGAGAGAGAGAGTCCATTGTTTGCATTTGGATGTTTTGGTTATTTATTTATTTTATTTATCTCTATATATAAAAATGCTCTGTGCATAATGAGTACCTTAAAAACAAAAGAACCAATGAACGAAATCAAACCAAATTTGGCAACATAACGTCTCACAACACAAGGAGTGACCAGCACTCCAAAAATTATGATTTTGTCATTTGGGAGTTGTAGTTGCTGAGATTTATAGTTCACCTACAATCAAAGAGCATTCTGAACTCCACCTACAATGGAATTGAACCAAACTTAGCACATGGAACTCCCATGACCAACAGAAAACACTAGAAGGGTTTGGTGGCATTGACCTTGAGTTTGGGAGTTGTGGTTCACGTACATCCAGAGAGCACTGTAGACTCAAACAATGACGGATCTGGACCAAACTTGGCATGGATACTCAATATACCCAAATGTGAACACAGATGGAGTTTGGGGGAAATAGACCTTGACATTTGGGAGTTGTAGTTGCTGGGATTTATAGTTCACCAGTGATATAACTGGGCCAAACCTCCCATGTGGGCCACAGCAACGCATGTCAGGGGATGGCTAGTATATATATATATATATATATATATATATATATATATATATAGTGACAAAAAGACCTAATTCTGGGCATCACTGGGTACCTAATCTAGTAGTTAGTTACAAATAAGAATAAATTAATACATTTCCTCCGGGAGTGACTGGAAGAAGATACTTACTTTGCAAAGGGCAACAGAGGAGTGTCTTCTGCTTCATCCATCTTGCAAAGACTTGCGCTTTTCACCTTTTATTTTGTGGCTCTAAAATAAATAAAAGATAATAACGATGATGATGATGATGATGATGATGATGATGATGATGATACCATCAAAGCCAGAACTGAAAAGTCAACGACAGATCTCAAGTGTAAACAAAATGGCGCCTCTCTCTCTCTCTCTCTCTCAACTTGGCATCTTTCTCAAAATGGCGGCAATTTCGCCAATGCTTCCTTCATTGAGAGGAAGTCAGAAATGGACATTGACGGTTTTGAACTGGATTATATGGCAGTGTGGAGTCATATAATCCAGTTCAAAGTCTCTGAGGCAAAGCTCAAGGCACAAAATGGCGTCTCTCTCTCTCAACATGGCGGCAATGTCACCAGTGCTTCTTTCATTGAGGGGAAGTCAGAGATGGACATTGACAGTTTTGAACTGGATTATATGGCAGCGTGGACTCATATAATCCAGTTCAAAGTCTCTGAGGCAAGGCTCAAGACACAAATGGCATCTCTCTCTTTCAAGATGATGTCTCTCTCAAAATGGCGGCAATGTCGCCAATGCTTCCTTCATTGAGGGGAAGTCAGAGATGGACATAGACTGTTTTGAACTGGATTCTATGGCAGCGTGGAGTCATATAATCCAGTTCAAAGTCTCTGAGGCAAGACTCAAGGCACAAAATGGCGTCTCTCTCTCTCTGAACATGGCACAAAATGGCGTCTCTCTCTCTCAAGATGGCGTCTCTCTCAAAATGGCGGCAATGTTGCCAATGCTTCCTTCATTGAGGGGAAGTCAGAGATGGACATTGACGGTTTTGAACTGGATTATATGGCAGCGTGGAGTCATATAATCCAGTTCAAAGTCTCTGAGGCAAGGCTCAAGGCGCAAAATGGCGTCTCTCTCTCTCAAGATGGCATCTCTCTCAAAATGGCGGCAATGTCGCCAATGCTTCCTTCATTGAGGGGAAGTCAGAGATGGACATTGACTGTTCTAAACCGGATTCTATGGCAGTGTGGACACATATAATCCAGTTCAAAGTCTATGAGGTAAGACTCAAGGCACAAAATGGCGTCTCTCTCTCTCTCAACATGGTGTCTTTCTCAAAATGGTGGCAATGTCACCAATGCTTCCTTCATTGAGGGGAAGTCAGAGATGGACATTGACTGTTTTGTACAGGATTCTATGGCAGTGTGGACTCATATAATCCAGTTCAAGGTCTATGAGGTAAGACTCAAGGCACAAAATGGCGTCTCTCTCTCTCAACATGGTATCTCTCTCAAAATGGCAGCAATGTCGCCAATGCTTCCTTCATTGAGGGGAAATCAGAGATGGACATTGACTGTTCTAAACTGGATTCTATGGCAGTGTGGACTCATATAATCCAGTTCAAAGTCTCTGAGGCAAGTCTCAAGGCACAAAATGGCGTCTCTCTCTCAACATGGCGGCAATGTCACCAATGCTTCCTTCATTGCGGGGAAGTCAGAGATGGACATTGACTGTTCTGAACTGGATTCCATGGCAGCGTGGACTCATATAATCCAGTTGAAAGTCTCCGAGGCAAGGCTCGAGGCAGAAAATGGCGTCTCTCTCTTTCAAGATGGCATCTCTCTCAAAATGGCGGCAATGTCGCCAATGCTTCTTTCATTGAGGGGAAGTCAGAGATGGACATTGACTGTTTTGAACTGGATTATATGGCCGTGTGGACTCATATAATCCAGTTCAAAGTCTCTGAGGCAAAGCTCAAGACACAAATGGCGTCTCTCTCTTTCAAGATGACGTCTCTCTCAAAATGGCGGCAATGTCGCCAATGCTGCCTTCATTGAGGGGAAGTCAGAGATGGACATTGATTGTTCTAAACTGGATTATATGGCAGTGTGGACACATAATCCAGTTCAAAGCAGATAATGTGTGTGATCTGCTTTGATAATCTGGATGATGTGGCAGTGTAGAAGGCATTTTATTTATTTGGGTTTGAAATCAGGGTCAAGTTCGAGAATAAGGCCATTTTAAATAATTATTTAAAGAGGTGTCTGCTTTAAAAAGGCAAATTTATGAGCAAAAATGTAAATGGCATTGAAAGTGTGCTTTGCAGATTAATTAATAAAGGGAAATAAAAGAGAAACAATACATGAGCAATGCTAAAAATAATGGATGATTCATAGAATTCACAAGGTTTAGGGTCTCTCTGCGGAACAATATATGTTATTCTAGGAGTCAGGGCTGCCAGCCTCCACATGATCTGCTTTGAACTGGAATATATGAGTCTACACTGCCATATAATCCAGATTATAGATTTGAGCTACAAACACCCTCCATTTTGGAAAGATTTTGTGGTGATTTTCCTCACAGATTTCTCGAAATTACCTCAGGAGGTTAACTTTAATGTCAAAGGGAGACGTTCTCACATTAGGGCTTTAAAGCAGGCAGCTTTGCATTCTGGGAGATGTAGTTTGAGAAGGCAAGGACCCTTGTTGCCCAGCATTGAAAAAGGCCCTGCCCTGAACTACATTTCCCAGAGTGCTGCGGGGCTGCCTGATTCAAGCCCTGAAGGTTATAATTGCTGCCAGAGGAAAAAAGGCGGGAAAATGGCAAATGGGATTATGAGGCAAAATGGAGGGCCCAAGTTTGCCCACGATGGCTTTAAACTATTTGAAATGACAGGGAATTATTATGAAGGCATCCCTTATAGATTTCAGATACAAACGCCCTCCATTTTGGAAAGATTTTGTGGTGATTTTCCTCACAGATTTCCTGAAATGACCTCAGGAGGTTAACTCTAATGTCAAAGGGAGATGTTCTCACATTAGGGCTTTAAAGCCATTTTGGGAAGGTTTTGTGGTGATTTTCCTCACTCCTGAGGTTTCTACCATAAAGTCAGTATGAAATATAAACAGTACAAAAAAATCACAGTTAAAATCCATTAAACCATATTAAAAGACTGCATCTAGACTGTCAATTTAATGCAGTTTGATACCAGTTTAATCATAGAGTTGGAAGAGACCTCCTGGGCCATCCAGTCCAACCCCATTTTGCCAAGAAGCAGGAATATTGCATTCAAACCACCCCTGATAGATGGCCATCCAGCCTCTGCTTAAAAGCTTCCAAAGAAGGAGCCTCCACCACACTCCCTCCGGGGCAGAGAGTTCCACTGCTGAACGGCTCTCACAGTCAGGAAGTTCTTCCTCATGTTCAGATGGAATCTCCTTTCTTATAGTTTGAAGCCATTGTTCCATTGCGTCCTAGTCTCCAGGGCAGCCGAAAGGAAGCCTGCTATGGAATCATGTTGATGAAGGCATAATGAAAATACATAATGCACATATTGGAAAATATATATTGGATGTAACCATATTAGAAATAGGAGTTAGAAAATATATGAAATCACAAAGAGAAATGTATGTATGCATGGCCTTCACTTCACTTCTTAAAGGCTGCAAAAATTAGAGGCCAGGGTCTAAAGAAAGGAATGTCTTGAGGCCTGGCATATTTCAAGAGGTTCCATTTTGGTACCAGGCACCTTATCATAAGATTAATGAGGTGGTCATCAAGAGGCTTCAGGAAGAACTTATCTTAAGATGGATGGAAGCTCTTGCTATAGGGCAGTGGTTCTCAACCTGGGGTCCCCAGATGTTTTGGCCTTCAGTTTCCAGAAATCCTAACAGCTGGTAAACTGGCTGGGATTTCTGGGAGTTGTAGGCCAAAACACCTGGGGACCCACAGGTTGAGAACCACTGCTATAGGGTCTAGTAGACATTCTGACGATGGTTCTCATTGCTGCGGAGCAGCTGCAGCAATTCCTAGACGACACAGCCGGACTAGATCCTTCCAGTCCGGCTTCCGTGCAGGGCATGGGACAGAGACTGTGCTGGTCTCCATCACAGATCGCCTTCGATGCCAGCTTGACCAGGGCGGGTCAGCACTGATTGTGTTATTGGATCTCACAGCAGCATTTGACACTGTCGACCACCATCTTTTGACCCACCGCCTTGCTGCTTTTGGAGTCAGGGGGAGAGCTCTAAATTGGCTGTCCTCCTTTCTTCACAACCGTGGACAGCGAGTGGAGAGGGGAGGCCTGGCCTCTGAGAGGTCCCCTCTCTCTCTCTGGTGGGGTTCCTCCTCAGGGGGCCATTCTCTCCCCTCTCGTGTTTAACATCTCTATGCGACCACTTGCTCAGCTGGTTTGAGGTTTTGGGCTTGAGTGTTATCAGTATGCCGATGACACTCAGCTGGTGCTGAAGATGGAAGGCCGACCGGACTCTGTACCCGATTCCTTCCCTCAGTGCCTGGAGGCTGTGACTGGATGGCTGCGTGCCAGCAGGTTGAGGGTGAATCCAGCAAAGACGGAGGAGATCCTATGGCTGGGTCGACCGGGCAGTGGGGACATCCATCTGCCCACCCTGGATGGTGAGGCACTACGCCTGTCATCATTGGTCAAGAGTCTGGGAGTCCTCTTGGACCCTCTGCTGACGATGGAGGCCCAGGTCTCTCCGCCGTGAGCAGAACCGCCGTGAGCAGAACGTGCCAGCAGGTTGAGGGTGAATCCAGCAAAGACGGAGGAGATCCTATGGCTGGGTCGACCGGGCAGTGGGGACATCCATCTGCCCACCCTGGATGGTGAGGCACTACGCCCGTCATCATTGGTAAAGAGTCTGGGAGTCCTCTTGGACCCTCTGCTGACGATGGAGGCCCAGGTCTCCGCCGTGAGCAGAACCGCCTTCTTTCACCTGCGGCAGGCTAGACGGCTGGCCCCCTCCCTGTCCAGGGACGACCTAGCTACGGTGATCCAGGCCACGGTCATCTCAAGACTGGACTACTGTAACGCCCTCTACATTGGCCTTCCTCTGTCGGTGATCCGGAAGCTCAAGTTGGTACAAAATGCAGCTGCTCGGCTTCTTGCGGGAATTCCGATGAGATGCCACATAACACCAATCTTACTACAGCTGCATTGGTTACCAATTGAGCACCGGATCACTTTCAAAGTGATGGTACTCACCTTGAAGGCCTTGCATGGTCTGGGGCCGATGTACCTGAGGGACCGCCCCCCCCCCCAACCCCAGAGATCCCTCCGTTCTGAGGACCAAGATCTATTGGAAGTCCCCAGTGTCAAGACCTTGCGTCTAACGGCAACCAGACGCAGAGCCTTCACAGCAGTGGCGCCATCAGTCTGGAATGCTCTGCCACCTGAGGTTCGTGCCCTGCGGGACTTACCAGCTTTCCGCAGGGCATGTAAGACATACCTGTTCCGACAGGCTTTTAATGTTTGATACTGTTGTTTTTAAATTGTTTTAAATTGCTTTTAAACTGTGTTAGATTTTAGCCTGTTCTTGTAAGCCGCTCCGAGCCCCAGGGAAGGGAGTGGCCGCATAGAAGTTTAAATAATAAATAAATAAATAAATAAATAGCACCTCCTCAGATAAGGATGCTCAACATAAAAATTGACAGGTGTTGAGTTTGAAATATGCCACTGAAGTCAATGTAAAAGTAGAATTTTGTGACGCACATTGTGATGCCTGTATGATGCATGCATATTATTTTAAAGGGTATACAAACCAAGCCTTTTCTTTGTTCTGGACCCTTTTTTCCTGGCTTACCAGGAGGGTCCATATCCGGTTGGCACCAACCGAGAATAAACCCTGCTTTTCAGACCTCTTTGTCTCTTTTCTTCGAACCTTCTCCCTGCCATTTCAATGTGCCTTTTCTGCCGAAGAATGCTGATGCCTCGCCAAACTACAAATCCCAATATTCCATGCCATTGAGCCACGGAAAACTGAATGGGAATCAAACTGCATTCATTCGAAGGTGCAAATGCAGCCTGGAATGGTCTGTTTCCGGGGACTGGCCCTTCCTTCCTGAAACTGTTCCTGGACCTGCATCCCAAACAGATGCCATTTCCCAGCCAAAAGCAATGGCATTTCCCATAGGAAAGCATTGCCTGCCAAGCCTGCTCTCGAGAGCACGGCAAGAGTGGAACTAAATCTCTCTTTGCAACATTTTCTCCTTCCTCCAAGGGCACAACAGGGCCGTGGGCCGTGGAGCCATTGTCCTGAGTGCGGACTTGGCCGGCCTCGAAGGAAATGGCTTTGCAGAGCTTGGGAGCCAGCCAAAGCTCCCTTTATGGTTGTCGTTTCTGGGCCTCATTTGGTAAAGGCCTTTTACTTTCTTTATCTTTCAGAGAATCACAGAGTTGGGAGAGACCCTCAAAGGCCATCTACTCCAACCCCCTTCTGCCATTATGCAGGAAAAGCACAATCAAAGCACACCTGACAGATGGCCATCTAGCCCTCCGGAAAATGCCTGCAAACAAACAAAGCTGCCAAAAGTAGTCATTCCAGCACCAAGGATGCGTCTACACCAGGTATAGGTCCGCTTCTGCCCTCCCTCCAAGTGTTTTGGACATCAACTCCCACAATTCCTAGCAGCCAGTAGGCATTTAATCATATGCTATGGAATCTTGGGAGCTGTAGTTTTACATGCTTTTTTGCCTTCTCTGCCAAACAGGGCTCGTGCTTGACTAAATTACAGCTCGCAGGATACCATAGTATTGAGTCAAGCTGCATTCCTTCCACCAAATACGAAGGTTGAATGAAAAGTAATGCCTCCCCCTTCGTAACTCTTCAACAGATGGCAGTACTGGCATGCGGCAGGTACTGGCTTGTTCAGTAGACTCTCCTCTACAGTTCCATTTTGGCGGGAAGCTTTAGCATTGAACGGTTGTGTTGTTAAAGTGAGAAGTATGGAACCCTGCGCAGACCGTCGGTCAATGCGACTTCACCAAAGTATGTGGCAGGTCCTGGCTTGTTCAGTAGACTCTCCTCTACAGTTCCATTTTGGCGGGAAGCCTTAGCATTGAACGGTTGTGTTGTTAAAGTGAGAAGTATGGAACCCTGCGCAGACCGTCGGTCAATGCGACTTCACCAAGGTATGTGGCAGGTCCTGGCTTGTTCAGTAGACTCTCCTCTACAGTTCCATTTTGGCAGGAAGCCTTAGCATTCAATGGTTGTGCTGTTAAAGTGCAAAGTATGGAACCCTGCATAGACGGTCGGTCAATGTGACTTAAGCAACTTGCAGTCATTGAATTCTTGACATTGAATTCTTCCTTTCCTTCCTTCACTACTTCTTTTCCTTCTTTCTTTCCTTTCTCTTTCTTCCTTCACTTCTTTGGCTCCTTCCACACCCACATTTTCTGCTTTGAACTGGAATATATGGCCGTGTGGACTCAGATAACCCAGTTCAAAGCAGAAATTGTGGGATTTTTTTCTGATTTGATATTCCTTCTTGTTTTGCTTCTCTTCCTTTTTCTTCCCTCACTATTTCTTTCTTTCCTTTTCTTCTTCCCCTTTCTTCCTTGACTACTTCTTCCTTTCTGTCTCTCCCTTTTCTTCATTTACTTCTTCCTTCCCTTCTTCCCTTTTCTTCCTTCACTACTTCTTCCTTTACTTCTCTCCTTCTTCCTTTCGTTCCCTTCTTCCCTCCGTTTCCTTCTCCCCTTTTCTTCCTTCACTACTTTTTCCTTTCTCTCCTTCCTTCCATTCTTCCCCTTCTCTTCTTTTCTTCACTCTCCCCTTCCCTTCCTTCACTTATTCCCTTCCCTTCTCTTTAATTCCTTCCCTTCCCTTCCTTCACTACTTCCTTCCTTTCTCTTCTTCCTTCCATTCTTCTCTCCTTCTTCCTTCTCCCCTTCCCTTCCTTCACTACTTCCTTCCTTTCTCTTCTTCCTTCCATTCTTCCCTTCTCTCCTTCTTCCTTCTCCCCTTTCCTTCCTTCACTACTTCTTCCTTCCCTTCCTTCTTCCTTGCATTCCCTGCTTCCCTTCATTTTCTGCTCTCTTTTCCTTCCTTCACTACTTCTTTCTTCCCTTCCGTTCTCTTTAATTCCTTTCCTTCCCATCTCTTCCTTCCCTTCTTCCTTTCGTTTCCTTCACTACCTCCTTTCCTTCTCTTCTTCCTTTTCTTCCTTCATTTCTTCTTTTTCTTCTCTCCTTCTCTTCCTTCCCTTCTCTTCTTCCTTTTCTTCCTTCAATACTTCTTCCCTTCCCTTCTTCCTTTCCTTCCTTCACTACCTCCTTTCCTTCTCTTCTTCCTTTTCTTCCTTCATTTCTTCTTTTTCTTCTCTCCTTCTCTTCCTTCCCTTCTCTTCTTCCTTTTCTTCCTTCAATACTTCTTCCCTTCCCTTCTTCCTTTCCTTCCTTCACTACCTCCTTTCCTTCTCTTCTTCCTTTTCTTCCTTCATTACTTCTTTTTCTTCTCTCCTTCTCTTCCTTCCCTTCTCTTCTTCCTTTTCTTCCTTCAATACTTCTTCCCTTCCCTTCTTCCTTTCCTTCCTTCACTACTTCCTTTCCTTCTTCTTCCTTTCCTTCCTTCACTACCTCCTTTCCTTCTCTTCTTCCTTTTCTTCCTTCATTACTTCTTTTTCTTCTCTCCTTCTCTTCCTTCCCTTCTCTTCTTCCTTTTCTTCCTTCAATACTTCTTCCCTTCCCTTCTTCCTTTCCTTCCTTCTTCTTCCTTTCCTTCCTTCACTACCTCCTTTCCTTCTCTTCTTCCTTTTCTTCCTTCAGTTCTTCTTTTTCTTCTCTCCTTCTCTTCCTTCCCTTCTTCCTTTCCTTCCTTCACTACCTCCTTTCCTTCTCTTCTTCCTTTTCTTCCTTCATTTCTTCTTTTTCTTCTCTCCTTCTCTTCCTTCCCTTCTCTTCTTCCTTTTCTTCCTTCAATACTTCTTCCCTTCCCTTCTTCCTTTCCTTCCTTCACTACCTCCTTTCCTTCTCTTCTTCCTTTTCTTCCTTCATTTCTTCTTTTTCTTCTCTCCTTCTCTTCCTTCCCTTCTCTTCTTCCTTTTCTTCCTTCAATACTTCTTCCCTTCCCTTCTTCCTTTCCTTCCTTCACTACCTCCTTTCCTTCTCTTCTTCCTTTTCTTCCTTCATTTCTTTTTCTTCTTCTCTCCTTCAATACTTCTTCCCTTCCCTTCTTCCTTTCCTTCCTTCACTACTTCCTTTCCTTCTTCTTCCTTTTCTTCCTTCATTACTTCTTTTTCTTCTCTCCTTCTCTTCCTTCCTTTTCTTTCTTAACCACTTCTTTCTTTTCTTCTCTCCTTGTCTTGTCTTCTCTTCCTTTTCTTCCCTTCTTTCCCCCTCTCCCTTCTCTCCCTCCCTTCCCTCCTCCTTCTCCCCTTCCCCCCTTCCTTCCTTCCGTGGGCCCCACCCTCCCTCCTTCCCTGCCGGCATCGCCCTTTGAAGCATGCTGGCCCCTCCTCCGGCCAGGGCAGTGGGCGTGGCCTCGGCAGTCTCGCGACATCTCCTCCTCCCTCCCTCTTTCCCCGTCAGTCCGCCGGTCCTCACTTGGCCCAGCCCGGCCGGGCCGGCAACCGCGCCCCCTCCCGGCTCGCCTGCCTCTCCCGCTCCGGGCCCGGGAGGGAGGGAGGGACGGAGGGAGCCAGGCAGGCAGGCAGGGACCAGGTCGAAGCCCTTCCTCCTCCTCCGGCCCACAAGGAAGGTAAGGGGCCAGGCCCCCCAGTTACGAACGGGCTCGCTTCTGTGGGTTGGCTTTGTACGTAAGTCGGAACTCTCTGTTTCTGTGATCATTTTGGAAAATGTGCCTTGTTGTGGAAACTAAAGCTTTCCCCCCAGGATAACAACTCTTCCAGGAGTAAATTTTCTTCCTAGGAGTAGGTTTCTCTCACTTCCTATCATTATCATTATTATTTATTTATTTATATTTCGCTTTATCTCTCCCTTCGGAGACTCGAAGCGGCTCACAATTCAAAACATAACAACTTACACAAAGATACAATAATAAAACAGCCTTATCATTATTTATTATTATATATTATCAGTAGCATTATATTTAATATAATAGTATAATAATAATATAATAATATTTAATATGGCGGGGACGAGGGACGGGGCCTTCTCTGTGGTGGCTCCTCGGCTGTGGAACGCCCTTCCCGTGGACATTAGATCAGCCCCTTCGCTAATGGTGTTTCGAAGAAAACTAAAAACCTGGCTGTTTGAACAGGCGTTCGAATAAATAGTGCAATGAACACAATGAATATAGGAAACGGAATTATGGATGACGAATTGGATCACGATTTTAGTTATGAGACGTTAATGTGTTGTTATTGAGATGTCATTAGTTTGTATTTTATACTGTTAATGGTTTTAATATTGTATGTTGTTCGATTGTCTTTTGCTCTTGTTGTGAACCGCGTTGAGTCGCCTACGGGCTGAGAAACTGCGGTATACAAGCAAAGTAAATAAATAAATAAATAGTATATTATATGTATATAATATATGCATATATATGTATGCAATATATGTATTATATATATAGTATATTATATAGTATATTATATATAGGAGCCCCTGGTGGCATAGTGGGTTAAAGCACTGAGCTGCTGAGCTTGTTGATCAAAAGGTCGCAGGTTCGATCCCGGGGAGCGGCGTGAGCTTCCGCCAACCTAGCTTCTGCCAACCTAGCAGTTCGAAAACATGCAAATGTGAGTAGATCAATAGGTACCGCTCCGGCGGGAAGGTAACAGCACTCCATGCACTCATGCCAGTGGCCACATGACCTTGGAGGTGTCTACGGACAACGCTGGCTCTTCGGCTTAGAAATGGAGATGAGCACCACACCCCAGAGTCAGACATGACTGGACTTAATGTCAGGGGACTACCTTTACCTTTTTATATTATATGTAATATAAGGTATATATTATTTATTTACTTCATTTATTTACCGCTTTTCTCAGCCCTTAGGCGACTCAAAGCGGTTAATAATGATAAATATACTATAATTCTATTTAGTATAAGGTATATTTAACATATAATACCTAATATGTTAAATATTATTTGTTTGTTTATTTGTTTACCACCTTTCTCAGCCCAGAGGCGACTCAAGGCGGTTCACAGTTGGCAACAATTCGATGCCACAACAATCAAAACAGTCATAAATACTATTAAAACATTTAACATATCGTATAAATCAGTACAAAGCAAATATAATAATATATTAAATATATATTAACTACTAATAAATATAAATATTATATTACTATATTACTGTATTATTATAATATGTATTTATTTGTTTATTGATTGCCAGATCACCTTTCTAATTACACCATGTAACAAAACCTCTGTTCCTGATTTGAAAGTGTTATTTCCTGTTTAATTGTGCGGTCCTGACTTTGAAAGTAGTAAACAAACAGAAACTTGGTTGTTTTTGTGTCTGCCACAAGTGAAGTTGAATGGGTTGAGACTCAATGATGACATATTCATTGGAAAACTAGATCAAAATGTGCCGCTGCAGGAAGTCCCTCCCGCAAGAACAAAGCTTTTGCAGTTTGATAAACTTTCCCCGTGTTTTGGCGATAGAACCAATTCGGAAATGACATTTATTACAACCTAGAGAAGACAATTAT
Source organism: Anolis sagrei ordinatus (assembly GCF_025583915.1). Classification (NCBI taxonomy): domain Eukaryota; kingdom Metazoa; phylum Chordata; class Lepidosauria; order Squamata; family Anolidae; genus Anolis; species Anolis sagrei. Next base: position 1,398,029 of record NW_026847660.1, on the reverse strand, counting down.
GCTGGGGAAAGTGGAAGGCAAAAGGAAGAGGGGCCAACCAAGGGCAAGATGGATGGATGGCATCCTTGAAGTGACTGGACTGACCTTATTTATTTATTTATTTATTTATTTCATACACTTATACCCCGCCCTTCTCCCCCCTGGGGGGACTCAGGGCGGCTTACATAAAGGGCACAATTAGATGCCCAAACACACAACAATTAGTCCAAAAAATATAAAATCAACAATTAAGTTAAACAACAATACATAATAAAAGAATAAATCCTAAAAAACAATCTCATGTCAGAGTCCAAATATCAGAGTCCTTACATCCGTTCTATTCCGTTTGTCATTGTCTAACGCCAGTCCTTGATTTAATTATCAGAGTGACCAAAAGCTTGGTCCCACATCCAGGTCTTTAGGTTTTTCCTAAATGCTAGGAGGGAGGTCGCCGATCTAATCTCCCCGGGAAGTGCGTTCCATAGGCGGGGGGCCGCCACTGAGAAGGCCCTGCTCCTCGTCCCCGCCAGCCTCACTTGTGATACTGGCGGGGTCGAGAGCAGGGCCTCCCCAGAAGATCTTAAACTTCGAGGTGGGACGTAGAGGGAGATCCGTTCGGACAAATACCTTGAGGGAGCTGGGGGTGGTAACGGCCGACAGGGAGCTCTGGCGTGGGCTGGTCCATGAGGTCACGAAGAGTCGGAGACGACTGAACGAATGAACAACAACAACAACAAAGGACAAAGTGTGATGATGATGTGTCTGTTCCACCTTGTTTCCTGCAATGTGCTAATAATATAATATATATTGTATATACATATAGTATTGATAATATTATAATGTAATACAATATAATAATACTAATAATAATAATAATAATACGATATTATATTTATGGACCAATTAGGAAATATCATTTATTATAACCCAGGAACAAAGTGTGATGACGATGTGTCAGTTCCACCTTGTTTTCTTCACTGTGATAATAATATATATAATATAATATACAGATAATATTATAATGTAATACAATACTACTAATAATAATACGATATTATAATTATGGACCAATAAGGAAATGTCATTTATTATAACCCAGGAACAAAGTGTGATGGTGTGTCAGTTCTACCTTGTTTCCTGCACTGTACTAATAATTAATATAATATATTGTATATACATATAATATTGATAATATTATAATGTAATACAATATACTACTACTAATAATAATACGATATTATAATTATGGACCAATAAGGAAATGTCATTTATTATAACCCAGGAACAAAGTGTGATGACGTTGTGTCAGTTCCACCTTGTTTTCTGCACTGTGCTAATAATGTAATGTAATATAATATACTGTATATAAATATAATATTGATAATATTATAATGTAATACAATATGTGATGATGATATGTCAGTTCTACCTTGTTTCCTTCATTGTGCTAATAATATAATATAATATATTGTATATACATATAATATTGATAGTATTATAATGTAATACAATATAGTACTAATAATAATAATACAATATAATTATATTTATATTACATGTAATATTACTAATAATATTACAGCATAATGGTAGAGCACAATATAGTAATATATAATACTAATATTGTGCTATGGTAATAATATAATATATTGTTGGAGCTCAGCCTGTGATTGTGTTTCAGGATCAGGGTGCTTTGGATTTGGGGAGTGATGTCAATTGATGTCAAGATGGGTTTCAAGATATCAATGGTCTGGTCAAGGATATCGATGCAGAGAATGACCAGGAGATCCCTGTTCAGAGTGTAGTTTCCCATGAGAATGTCCCTGAGGGGTGTGGGATGATGGTGTGCTTTCTGAATTATTACCATTGAGTTCCCATGAGGCCCCTTCTTTGGGAGCTTTTAAACAGGGGCTGGATGGCCATCTGTCAGGGGTGATTTGAATGCAATATTCCTGCTTCTTTGCAGGGGGTTGGACTGGATGGCCCATGAGGTCTCTTCCAACTCTTTGATTCTATGATAGGGAACATGAAAACAGTTTGGCACCTGGCCCAGCTGCAGAAATTAATGAGCAGATAGATTGACGTGAGGAGATCAATCAAAACAGGAAAGCCGAACAGTGGCTTCGGCGTTCTGCCAGGTTCCGAGAGAAAAAGATAAGAAATTATCAGCTAAAGCGAAACCAATTTTTGAGTGCTAGAGACATAGCTAACGAGAAGATAAAAGTCCCAAGTACAGGATATGTAGTCAGATGAAACATCGTTTGGAATCAAGTCAAGATCTCGTCTTTGTTCATGGAAAACTTACTTGGGAAATTCATATTTAAGTGCCTTTGTTTCATGGTTTTGATTCTTAGATTGTATGCTTCTATATTCATGCCTTGGATTCATGTTTCTTGATTTCTTGCATTTTATTTGGGAAGTTTGACTTTGTTTTTATGAACTTTGCTGGATTATTTCTCTGGACTTCTTTGTTCCTGCTTATCTTCCTACCTAATTGGATTTACCTATTGTTTCAAAGTGCTTTTTAAAAAAATTACTGCTTTCTAATTATCTTCAACAAAAGTATTGTTTTCCATCCAACGGTGTGGTGTTTAAAGTCAGAGGGCTTTTCCTGTCCTGGAGTGCAACATATATTGTATTTACATATTATGTGTAAGCCGCTGTGAGTCCTCATTGGGGTGAGAAGGGCGGCATATAAATGTCGTAAATAATAAATATCTCACTTCTCTTAGAGGAGACTCGCGTCCTAGAGTATGCTTGGGCCAACTTTGGCCCTCTGGGTGTTTTGGACTTCAACTCCCACAATTCCTAACAGCCTACCGGCTGTTAGGAGTTGTGGGAGTTGAAGTCCAAAACACCCGGAGGGCTGAAGTTGGCCCATGCTTGCCTTACATTTTATTTGGGAAGTTTTGACTTTGTTTTTATGGACCTTGCTGGACTATTACCCTGGACTTCTTTGTTCCTGCTTATCTTCCTACCTAATTGGATTTACCTATTGCTTTAAAGTGTTTTTTTTACCTTACTCCTTTACCTTACTCCGAAGTTGGCCCATGCCTGCCTTAGAATGAGTCTTTCTGGGCCCCCTGCCTGCGTCCAGCATTGAGAGGAATGGCAGCTCCGTCCCTTGTTGTTGGGGGCTATTTTGGGCCGGGTGACCTGTCCGTCCTGCATGTTGTGATAAATACACGGAAGCATTTGCGTCCCGCCTCGCAGGGGAAAGGGCGCAGAGGCAGAGCTGCTGCCCGGCTCGGGGCCCGGCGGCAGGAGGACGCAATGTTCCCCTTTCCCGGGAAGAACACAAAATGGGCACCCCTCCTTTGGGTCACTCCGGACAGACTCCGCTGAGCCGCGCTGGACTCTTGGGTCTCCTCTCTAGCAGGTATCCAGGCACAGGAGGGATTATTGTGACAGCGCCCGAGCTGGGGAGGTTTCCCAAAGCGTTCCTCCTTTGTTTGCAAAGTTCTGGAAGTTTTGTTCCCAGGCATTGTGGAGAGGTTGTTGGCCTTCCAGTGACCCAAGGAAGGTGCATGGTGTTTTTGGAGAGGTCTCAAAGGGCTGTTGTCCGAGGGGACAGCATGGGAGCCGGCAAATAGACTCCTAAAACAAGAAAATGGGAGGCAAGGGAATGGATTCCCAGAGATGATCCTTTGGTCTCGACTCATCGCTTAGTTTCTGTTGCCATTTGGAAAGAAGGTGAGATGACAGATTGGTTGCGCCACGGCTTCAATTATGTGGATTTCTCTCTCGCAAATTACCCACCACATCCCATGATCTCTTCTCTGTGTGTTTCTTGGAAAACTATCTAGAGGCTTTTTGTTTTTTGTCTATCAAATAGGAAAGATTTCCCAGTGTCTCCACTCCAAAACCTTCCTTGCAGTACTTTTGGAGTGAAAGCAATTCTGCTGTCATTATAGAATCATGGCATAGCAGCATTGGAAAAGATCTTAGTGGTCATCTAGTCCACCCCACAGCTTTCTATCCTTGGCTGGCTGTTTTTATTAAATAAATTTATTTATTTACAGCATTTCTGCCCCGCTCTTCTCACCCCCGCAGGGGGGCTCAGGGCGGCTACCAATGGCAATGATTCGATGCCGCAATAATTACAATTATAAAAGCAAAATAAAATCATACAATATAATACATTAAAACAACATTAGTTATCCAATCATAAAGGCATCTCCATTATAACAACCATCTGGTTGTTCAGGTGCTGTTATATCCATTATTGTATGTTATTTTGTTGCTTCATTCAAATGTTTTATTTTGTTAATGTAATTTGATGCTGCTGCTTGTTGCTTAAGTTTTGGTTTTATTTTTGCTCTAATATGCTTGGCCCCATGTAAGCCGCTCCGAGTCCCCTTCGGGGAGATGGTGGCAGGTTATAAATAAAGATTATTATTATTATTAGCCAAAATCCTGGTTCCACAACCACGTCTTCAGTTTCTTCTGAAAGAAAGGAGAGAGGACGCCAATCTAATTTCGCCGGGGAGCAAATTCCACAGGCCGGGGGGGGGGGGGTCACCACCGAGAAGGCCCTGTCCCATGTCCCCACCAGCCACGTTTGTGAAGCTGATAGGACCGAGAGCAGGGCCTCCCTGGCAGATCTTAGACTACGAGGTGGAACACAGAGCTAGATACGTTCGGACAAGTAATGTATTAAGGGGTCACAGCATTAGGAAGGTTGAGAACCACTGCCATAAATAGTTCCGGCCCAGCTTACCTGTCTGAATGTATCTCTCCCTATGAACAGTTAGGAGCTTAAGCTCATCTGGGGAGGCCCTGCTCTCGGTCCCACCTTCTTCGCAGATGCGATTGGTGGGAATGAGAGACAGGGCCTTCTCAGTGGTGGCCCCTCGGCTATGGAACACCCTACCTAGGGATATCAGATCGGCCCTCTCCCTCCTAACATTTCAAAAAAGAGTTAAAACCTGGCTTTTGTCGAAGGCTTTCATGTCCGGAATCACTGGGTTGTTGTAGGTTTTTTCGGGCTATATGGCCATGTTCTAGAGGCATTCTCTCCTGACGTTTCGCCTGCATCTATGGCAAGCATCCTCAGAGGTAGTGAGGTCTGTTGGAACTAGGAAAATGGGTTTATATATCTGTGGAATGACCAAGGTTGGACAAAGAACTCTTTTCTGCTAGAGCTAGGTGTGAATGTTTCAACTGACCACCTTGATTAGCATTTGATGGCCTGGCAGTGCCTGGAGCAATCTTTTGTTGAGAGGTGATTAGATGTCCTTGTTTGTTTCCTCTCTGTTGTTGTGCTGTTCTAATTTTAGAGTTTTTTTAATACTGGTAGCCAGATTTTGTTCATTTTCATGGTTTCCTCCTTTCTGTTGAAATTGTCCACATGCTTATGGATTTCAATGGCTTCTCTGTGTAGTCTGACATGGTGGTTGTGAGAGTGGTCCAGCATTTCTGTGTTCTCAAATAATATGCTGAGCACCTGATGAACCAACCTGGACCTCAGGATGCTTGCCATAGATGCAGGCGAAATGTCAGGAGAAAATGCCTCTACAACATGGCCATATAGCCCAAAAAAACCTACAACAACCCAGTTAAAACCTGGCTCTTAGAGCAAGTATTTGCAAATGCAGTGTAAGAGACGAATCTAGATATATGGAACGATTGGACAATGCGACGGGAAGATGATTTTCGTAATGAGACGCTCAGGACTTACGACTTTTATTGTTTCTACTGCTTTTATATGGCCTATATTATATGTTAATGTTTTTTAATTATATTTTATGTCGTTGGTGGTATTGCTTGCTGATTGTAAACCGCTTCGAGTAGCCTTCGGGCTGAGAGGTGCGGTGTGTGTGTGTGTGGTAAATAAATAAATAATAAACAAACTTTTGCATTGCAATTGCTTTGGGCCCCCATTGACACAGGTTTCTTGGTGGGCCTCTCCTCCCTTGCCTTGGCCTGTTTAAGAGCAACCCCTCCTGGTCCCTCTCTCATGACTCCTGTCTCTGGTCCAGCAGCTGGTCAAATGTCTTGCACTGAGTCAAAAAGTTTCTGGGACAGCCTCCTTTTTGGGGGGTGGGCTCCAGAGGGGCCAGACTGCAACTCCCAGAATCCTTCAGTGGTGGGTCTCAGTCCAACCCTTCCGGAGGGCTCGGGCTCTTGTCATGGCAAGCTGAAGCTCATGCAATGGAGAAACTTCCTTTGTTCTTGGGAATGCAAGCATAAGTCCACCCATCTTCCCTCCTTCTCTTGCAATCTCTCTCTCTCTCTCTCTTCCTCTCCTCCTTCCAGCCGGTTCTCCCAGTCCAGGATCTAGCTTGTTAAGCGCAATTAGCCCCGGATTGCCCCATGCCTGCTGTCTGTTCTGTCTGGGCTTGGCAAAAGGCGAGGCTTGCCTTGGTGTCGTGGGAGACGCCTGGGCTTTGCAGCTGGGGTTGGGTTGGGGATACTGGGTTCCCGGAAGATGGGCTGGGAGGAGAAGAGAGGCAAACGGATGGACCGTCAGTAGTAGCAATCTCCATCATTAGGTTCTTGTGGCTTTTTTGGGGCTATATGGCCATGTTCTAGAGGCATTTTCTCCTGACATTTCGCCTGCATCTATGGCAAGCATCCTCAGAGGTAGTGAGGTCTGTTGGAATTAGGAAAGGCACTGCAGACTACTTCAACCAGAGAAGTCAGCCATAGCAGAGCACCTGATGAACCAACCTGGACACAGCATATGATTTGAGAACACAGAAATGCTGGACCACACCAACAACCACCATGTCAAGCTACACAGAGAAGCCATTGAAATCCACAAGAAGCATGTGGACAATGTCAACAGAAAGGAAGAGACCATGAAAATGAACAAAATCTGGCTACCAGTATTAAAAAACTCTAAAATTACAACAGCAAAACAGCAGAGAGGACACAACCAGGCACATCTTAACACCTCTCAACAAAAGATTCTCCCAGGCTCAGCCAGGCCTCCAAATGTTAATGAAGGTGGTCAGTTGAAACATTCACACCCAGCTCCAGCAGAGAAGAGCTCTTTGCCCCACCCCAGTCATTCCACAGATATATAAACCCAGTTTCCTAATTCCAACAGACCTCACTACCTCTGGGGATGCTTGCCATAGATGCAGGCGAAACGTCAGGATAAAATGCCTCTAGAACATGGCCATATAGCCCGAAAAAAGCCACAAGAGCCTAGTGATTTCATCCATGAAAGCCTTCGACAATCCATCAATCTCCATCATGTTTGGCTGTTTCGGCATAACAAGATACGAAGGAATCCTCCCTTTGAGACTCCCTGAGACAAAGGAATTTCAATCAGAAGCGTTCATCAACTCCAGTTCTTTTCCTTAGGTGCAAAAGGACTAGAGCAGTGTTTCTCAACCTTGGGGTCAGGACCCCTGGGGGGTTCATAAGAGAGTGTCAGAGGGGTCGCCAAAGTCCATCAGAAAACACAGTATTTTCTGTTGGTCATGGGGATCCAGTGTGGGAAGTTTGGCCCAATTCTATTGGTGGGGTTCAGAATTCTCTTTGATTGTAGGGGAACTATCAATCCCAGCAACTACAACTCCCAAATGTCAAGGTCTATTTTCTCCAAACATCTCCAGTATTCACATTTGGGAATATTGAGTATTCATGCCAAGTTTGGTCCAGATCCATCATTGTTTGAGTCCACAGTGATCTCTGGATGTAGGTGAACTACAACTCCCGAACTCAAGCTCAATGCCCACCAAACCCTTCCCGTATTTTCTCTTAGTCGTGGGAGTTCTGTGTGCCAAGTTGGGTTCAATTCCATTGTTGGTTGAGTTCAGAATGATCTTTGATTGTAGGCGAACTATAAATCCCAGCAACTACAACTCCCAGATGTCAAAGTCTATTTTCCCCAAACTCCACCAGTTTTCACATTTGGGCATATTGAGTATCCGTGCCAAGTTTGATCCAGATCCATCATTGTTTGAGTCCACAGTGGTCTCTAAATGTAGGTGAACTACAACTCCCGAACTCAAGCTCAATGCCCACCAAACCCTTCCAGTATTTTATCTTAGTTGTGGGAGTTCTGTGTGCCAAGTTGGGTCCAATTCAATTGTTGGTTGAGTTCAAAATGCTCTTTGATTGTAGGCGAACTATAAATCCCAGTAACTACAACTCCCAAATGACAAAATCAACCCCCCCACCCCCACCCCACCAGAATTCAAATTTGGGTGTATTGAGTATTTGTGCCAAATTTGGTCCAGTGAATGAAAATATATCCTGCAGATCAGATGTTTACATTACAATTCACAACATTTGCAAAATCCCATTTATGAAGGAGCAACGAAAATAATTTTGGGTTGTTGTAGGGCTTTTTTCGGGCTATATGGCCATGGTCTAGAAGCATTCTCTCCTGACGTTTCGCCTGCATCTATGGCAAGCATCCTCAGAGGTTGTGAGGTCTGTTGGAACGAGGAAAAAGGGTTTATATATCTGCGGAATGACCAGGGTGGGACAAAGGACTCTTGTCTGCTGGAGCTAGGTTTGAATGTTTCAACTGACCATCTTGATTAGCATATCATGGCCTGACAGTGCCTGGAGCAAACTTTTGTTGAGAGGTGATTAGATGTCCTTGTTTGTTTCCTCTCTGTTGTTGTGCTGTTGTAATTTTAGAGGGTTTTTTTACTACTGGTAGCCAGATTTTGTTCATTTTCATGGTTTCCTCCATGAAATTGTCCATATGCTTGTGTATTTCAATGGTTTCTCTGTGTAGTGTGAAAATAATTTTATGGTTGGGGGTTCACTATAACATGAGGAACTTGAGTCGCCTTTGGCTGAGAAAGGCAGTATACAAATGCAGTAAATAAATAAAAATAAAATATTAAGGGGTTGTGGCATTTGCAAGGTTGAGAAACACTGGACTAGAGCCCACCAAGGCTTCTGCTAGACATTTGTTTGTTTCAGCGACTATCAAAGGGAGGATTCTGCAAGATTCCTTTGCATCTTGCTGTCAGTCAAGGAAAGGATCAAAGCATGCCATGGAAGAATTTGGGAAGCAGGTTAAACAGGATGCAGTTGGAAACTGCACAGCACCCTATTAGAAAGCCTTGACTTTGCAAATTATATTTTCAGAATCCTCTTGGAATGTTTGAAAGCCTTTGCCAATCTTCTTTGCTCTCGTTCCTGCCAAGAGCAGGCCTTGCCTGTTGCTGCCTTTTTGCCGTGGGGCCATTCCTAAATTTAAACCTAATCCTAAACCCGTGACCTTCCTTCATCTCCCCCCCCCCCCCCCCCCCCATCAGTTTTGGCTTCCTCTCCCCTTTGTTGTCTCCTTCCTTCATGTTTCTGATCTCATTGCCTTCCCTGCTTCCTTTCTGGTAGCCTCCACAATCGACCACCATCTTTTGACCCACCGCCTTGCTGTTGCTGGAGTCAGGGGGAGAGCTTTAAACTGGCTGTCCTTCTTCCTTCACAACCGTGGACAGCGAGTGGAGAGGGGAGGCCTGGTCTCTGAGAGGTCCCCCCTCTCTCTCTTGTGGGGTTCCTCCTCAGGGGGCCATTCTCTCCCCTCTCGTGTTTAACATCTACATGCAACCACTTGCTCAGCTGGTTCGAGGTTTTGGGCTTGAGTGTTATCAGTATGCTGATGACACTCAGCTAGAATCATAGAATCCTAGAATCAAAGAGTTGGAAGAGACCTCATGGGCCATCCAGTCCAATCCCATTCTGCCAAGAAGCAGGAATATTGCTTTCAAATCATCCCTGACAGATGGCTATCCAGCCCCTGTTTAAAATCTTCCAAAGAAGCTGGTGCTGAAGATAGAAGGCCGACCGGACTCTGTCCCCGATTGTTTCCATCAGTGCCTCGAGGACGTTACTGGATGGCTGCGTGCCAGCAGGTTGAGGGTGAATCCAGCAAAGACGGAGATCCTATGGCTGGGTCGACCGGGCAGTGGGGATATCCATCTGCCTACCCTGGATGGCGAGGCGCTATGCCCGTCATCATTGGTCAAGAGTCTGGGAGTCCTTGTGGACCCTCTGCTGACGATGGAGGCCCAGGTCTCTCCGCCGTGAGCAGAACCGCCTTCTTTCACCTGTGGCAGGCTAAACGGCTGTCCCTCTCCCTGTCCAGGGACGACCTGGCTACGGTGATCCAGGCCACGGTCATCTCAAGACTGGACTACTGTAACGCCCTCTACATTGGCCTTCCTCTGTCGGTGATCCGGAAGCTCAAGTTGGTACAAAATGCAGCTGCTCGGCTTCTTGCGGGAATTCCAATGAGATGCCACATCACCCCAGTCTTATTACAGCTGCATTGGTTACCCATTGAGCACCGGATCACTTTCAAAGGGATGGGACTCACCTTGAAGGCCTTGGACCTGAGGGACCGCCTCACCCCCTCCCAACCCCAGAGATCCCTCCGTTCTGAGGACCAAGATCTATTGGAAGTCCCCAGTGTCAAGACCTTGCGCCTAACAGCAACCAGGCGCAGAGCCTTCACAGCAGTGGCACCATCGCTCTGGAATACTCTGCCACCTGAAGTCCATGCCTTGCGGGACTTACCAGCTTTCCACAGAGCATGTAAGACATACCTGTTTCAACAGGCTTTTAATGTTTGATACTGCTGTTTTTAAATTGTTTTAAATTGCCTTTAAATTTTGTTGGATTTTAGCTATTCTTGTAAGCCGCTCCAAGCCCCAGGGGAGTGGCAGCATATAAAAAAAAAATTCCTTGTATTGGTGCAGAAGCCGAAGCAGCCAATGGCCATTGTGGCTGGAGAGGGGCTGGCTCTGCTTTTGGCCACAGCCCCTCACCCCTTCGTGGCACCAGCTCATCCCCCACAGCCAGCCTTTGGAAGGGTTCTGAGACAATAGTGGGGCTGCCCCACCACAGGGCCAGGTCACCAGAGACCTGACTTAGGCCGCCGTTCCAGAACCCCTCCAAAAGCAGAAGGGACACTGCTGAAGGGCAGAGGCGCTTCCTCTCTTCCTCTGGTCACTTCTTGAATCCCCCAGCATTAATTTTATCATACGAAAGCTGATGGGCACAACCTGGGGATCACAACCAGACACAGTGAAGACATCTGCCCTTGCGCTTTGCTACTCTGCTGCTGAGTATGCATGCCCAGTGTGGAGCACATCTCATCATGCTAAAACAGTAGATGTGGCTGGGTTGTTGTAGGTTTTTTCAGGCTTTTTTTTTTTGTCGTGTCAGGAGCGACTTGAGAAACTGCAAGTCGCTTCTGGTGTGAAAGAATTGGCCGTCTGCAAGGACGTTGCCCAGGGGATGCCCGGATGATTTGATGTTTTATCATCCTTCTGGGAGGCTTCTCTCATGTCCCCGCATGAGGAGCTGGAGCTGATAGAGGGAGCTCATCCGCCTCTCCCCAGATTCAAACCTGGGACCTGTCGGTCTTCAGTCCTGCCGGCACAGGGGTTTAACCCACTGCGCCACCGGGGGCTCTTTTTCGGGCTATATGGCCATGTTCTAGAGGCATTCTCTCCTGATGTTTTGCCTGCATCTATGGCAAGCATCCTCAGAGGTTGTGAGATCTGTTAGAACTAGGAAAAAGGGTTTATATATCTGTGGAATGACCAGGTTGGGGCAAAGGACTCTTGTCTGCTGGAGCTAGGTGTGAATGTTTCAACTGACCACCTTAATTAGCATATCATGGCCTGACAGTGCCTGGAGCAAACTTTTGTTGAGAGGTGATTAGATGCCCCTGATTGTTTTGCTGTTTTAATTTTAGAGTTTTTTTAATATGGGTAGCCAGATTTTGTTCCTTTTCATGGTTTCCTCCTTTCTGTTGAAATTGTCCACCTGCTTGTGTATTTCAATGGCTTCTTTGTGTAGCCTGACATGGTGGTTGTGAGAGTGGTCCAGCATTTCTGTGTTCTCAAATAATATGCTGTGCCCAGGTTGGTTCACCAGGTGCTCTGCTATGGCTAACTTCTCACAGGTAGTGAGGATGACATGCCGCATTATCTGCACCCTACACCACTGGAGAAATTAGACTGCTTAGCCGGTATTGCACCACCTGACATCCTCCGGGAAGGAGCAGCCAATAGTGAAAGGGCCAAGGCAGTGACATCTCCAGCTCATCCCCTGTTTGGGTATCAACCAGCACATCAACGACTTAAATCAAGAAATAGTTTTCTAAGATCTACAGAGACACTCGCTGGAATACCTCAGCAAGTGGGAGTCCAAAAGTGGCAGGCTCAAACCCAGAACCTCAATCCATGGCTGATATCCAATGAGAGACTCCCTCCTGGGCACAGAAAGGACTGGGCAACTTGGAAGGTGCTGAACAGACTGCGCTCTGGCACCACGAGATGCAGAGCCAACCTCAAGAAATGGGGCCACAAAGTGGAATCCTCGACATGCGAGTGCGGAGAAGAGCAAACCACTGACCACCTGCTGCAATGCACCCTGAGCCCTGCTACATGCACATTGGAGGACCTTCTCACAGCAACACCAGAGGCTCTCCAAGTGGCCAGATACTGGTCAAAGGACATCTAATCAACTACCAAGCTTGCAAATTTTGTGTTTTGTCTGTCTGTTTGTTTGTTTTGTTAAAAATGTAATACAAATGTCTGGTTGCTCCTGACACGATAAATAAATAAATTTTATCATGAGCGTGTTGAGCACTATTTCAGTAAACGGGATGAAACGCACGGGATCAGCCTCTTCGCTTCGAAAAACAGGGTCACATGCGGGTGTTTTTGTGTTCTCTTGGGCTCTGTCCAGGTTTGCTCCAGATCACAAAGTAGAGGTGCTCTTGGATGTTCATTCTTGTGAGCAGGAAATTGGGCAACGGGGGAAGAAATAAGAGGGAGAGCAGGAAGAGGGCCTTGTGGCACCAAAAAGAAGACCCAACAGCCTTACGTTGTCCTTGAGGAACCAGACCAAAGGCCTGTCTTCATGCTGTGGGCCCCCAAATGCCTCTTGGGGGAATCACCCACTCGTGGTCCTTAACCAGTGGTTCTGGGAGGGTCTGCTGCTCCCAAAGATGGAGGATCTATTTGGCCATCATAAACAAGAATCATTGGTGGTCTTATTCCGCTCTCTCCCGCCATGTCTTTGATTCCTGCTTTGAACGCTGTCCAAGGTGGCTGTCGTCTCTTCATCTTGTGGCCTGGAGTTCCACAGTTCCAACGACATACTGCATGAAGACGTTCTTCCTTTTCATCTCCTATTCTTCATTTTAAGTAAACATTGAGCCCTTTAAATTCTTACCATTTCAGGCAGCAGGAGAGAAGGTTGTCTTCTCCACTCTTAGCATCTCCCTTGCACTGCTTTCTCCTTTTTTTCCCAAACTATAAATCCCCAAACCATGCAGATGGCCTTCTTGGAGGAATTGTTCCACCCCTTTTAAAATTCCGGAAAAAAGTCAAGACGTGGCTTTTTGAACAAGCGTTTGTAAATGCAGAGTAACTGACACAGGAAAATGGAATGACTAGACAATGAGTCCCGACAACGTTTTTAACAAGGAGATACTATGAATTTATATTTAATTGATTTGTTTAGTTTTTAATATATGTTATGTTTTTAATTATATTTATGGCATTGTAAGCATTGAATTTTGCCCTGTTAATCGCCTTGAGTTGCCTACGGGCTGCGAAAGGCGGTATACAAACAGAATAAATAAATCTATGTAAATAAAAATGTAATGTCTGTTTGTGGGATTAACATAACTCAAAAACCACTGGATGAATTGGCACCAAATTTGGTTAGTACTTGGATGGAAGACCACCAATGAATACCAAGTGCTGTAGGCTCTACTTTAGAAGAAGGAACTAGCAAAGCTGTCTAAGAAAACACAATATACCTCTCAGGCCAACAAGTCACCATCACTCATAAAAACACTGAAAAACACAGTGGAAGGGATGTCAAAAAACAAAAAATACATTACAACGCATGTGCAAAACCACATATTTACACAAACACACATATATACACATATACACAAATGTATACACACACATATATGCATATATACATACACAAAACACATATACACAGACTGGGCCACAGCAACGTGTGGCAGGGAACAGCTAGTAAATAAATAAATAAGTAACTGCCTGCCTTGGCCAGTTTCTTTTGAGGGGACATATTCCCTTGAGATTGCCTTTATAGATTGGCCAAGGAAAAGGTGACTTTGGACACTGTTGCATTGAATTAGGTGGGCTTTCTGGGTGCCGTGCCAGTGTGTGAGGGTTCTCCCTCCCCTCCTCTCTGCATAAATCCTGGGTGTGACGCTTTGTGTAGACACAATAGTTGACAAAGGTGGCACATCAGCCAGGTCACCTCACTTTCTCTTCCTCCTTTGTTGACCTGCACCTCTTCTTGCTCTGGATCCTGCTCCTGGGGCCCTCTTGGGTCTGTGGCCTTGCTGACCACTTTCCCCCTGTTCAGCTTGACACAGGAAGGGGTTTTTCCTCTCTGGCGAACTCACCCTTCCCCTGTTTGTTTGCGTTCTCCTTTCTTTCCCCTTTGCTCCCTCAGAGAGAGCTCTGGAAGCACAGCCTGGGTGTGGGCCTTTGGCTTTCTCTGCAAAGGGATGGGTCAGTCTTTGGCTCTGCCAGCGTCCAGCAGCGGTGTGGAAGTCTGCACAGGGTTGGGCACCACATGGAATTTCTCACACATCTCCGCACTCTCTACAATATCAATTGAGGCCTACTAGAGGTGTAAACACTGACAAACCCTGGGGGAAGCTCCAAAGAGCAAGAGAAAAGATAATAATAATAATAATACTAATAATACTAATAATAATCTATATAAATAAAAATGTAATGTTTGTTTGTGTGATTAACATAACTCAAAAACCGCTGGATGAATTGACATGAAATTTGGACACTATACCCCTAACAGACCAACGAGTGACCATCACTCATAAACCACCCCAAAATAAACAGTGAAAAGGACTTTAAACCCCCCCCCCCAAACTGTATGATGATACAGAAAATAAGGGAAGGAAGAAGGAGAATGAATGAATGAATGAATGAATGAATGAAAGAGCGAAGGAAGGAAGGAAGGAAGGAAGTAGTGAAGGAAGAAGGGAGGGAAAGAAGGAAGGAAAAGAAAAAGGGGAAAGGGAAGAAAGAGGTAGAGAAGGAAGGAAAGAAGGAAAGGGAAGGAGGGAAGGAAAGAGGGAATGAAGGAAGGAAGGAGGGAAGGAAGGAGAGAAAGAGGGAGGGAAGGTTGGCCACAGCAATGTGTGGCGGGTACAGCTAGTAGTAGTAGTAGTAGTAGTAGTAGTAGTAATAATAATAATAATAATAATAATCTTTATTTATACCCCACCACCATCTCCCCGCGGGGACTCGGTGCAGCTAACATGATGCCAAGCCCAAAGATACAATACAGCAAAATAAAATACAAAATGCAAACAACAAAAAGCAACAAAAAATACATCACAATAAAATATATATAGTAGCAGAATAGAATAAACAACGCAAAATAATAATATAAAATCGAGCTCAAAGGGCGGGCCACATGGACAAGGTAAAATGATAAAACCCTGGATGAGGTAGGAGTAGAAAAAGTGCATTTGAGAGGAGCCCAAAAGGATCAACAGTGGGGTTAGATCACACCTAAACCTTAGGAAGAACTTGTTGACAGCCAGAATTGTTGAGGAGTCAAATAAAGAGTGCCAGGCTCTCCATCTTTGGTGGTTTGAAACAGAAGTTGGATGGGTTGCTGTGAGTTTTCTGGGCTGTCTGGCCATGTTCCAGAAGCATTCTCACCCACATCTATGGCAGGCATCCTCAGAGGTTGTGAGGTCTGTTGGAAACTAGTAAAGTAGGGTTTACATATCTGTGGAATGATGTCCAAGATGGGAGAAAGAACTCTTGTCTGTTGGAGGCAAGTGTGAATGTTGCAAATGGCCATCTTGATTAGAGATTTATATATCTGTGGAATGATGTCCAAGRTGGGAGAAAGAACTCTTTTCTGTTGGAGGCAAGTGTGAATGTTGCAAATGGCCATCTTGATTAGAGATTTATATATCTGTGGAATTATGTCCAAGGTGGGAGAAAGAACTCTTGTCAGTTGGAGGCAAGTGTGAATGTTGCAAATGGCCATCTTGATTAGAGATTTATATATCTGTGGAATGATGTCCAAGGTGGGAGAAAGAACTCTTGTCTGTTGGAGGCAAGTGTGAACGTTGCAAATGGCCATCTTGATTAGAGGTTTATATATCTGTGGAATGATGTCCAGGGTGGGAGAAAGAACTCTTGTCTGTTGGAGGCAAGTGTGAATCTTGCAATAGGCCACCTTGATTAGTATTGAATAACCTTGCAGCTTCCAAGCCTAGCTGCTTTCTGCCTGGGATAATCCTTTGTTGGGTGGTGATTAGGGAGGTGAAGTTGGATAGCTGTCACTTGGTAGGAGTTCTTTTGTTGTGGATGCACGCATGGCCTTAGGGTTGGACTAAATGGCCTTTGGGGTTCCTTCCAACTCTGGGATTCTATTAAAAGCCCTACTTCGGTTCAAAAACAGTTCTCAAAAGCCTATAATAATAAAGAAGCGTTTAACTGCTACGACAAGTAGGGAACTATTCTAGCTTCCTTAGGAAGGGAGTTCTGGAGATAAGCAGCAGCGACTAGAAAGTCCCGGATAGGCATGTTTCCATCTCATGACTTTTCTATTTGTCTCTGTACCTAATGAATTGGAAATGGTGTCTTATGGTTGGCCTGAACTGTTGTGAAATGCAGAGTGTGGTGCACGGTTTCTCCATACCAATTGTACGATTTCCTCTGGTATATCTGTTCCCTTCTCTCAGATTTGGAGATGGCATTGTATTCCTATTGAGTTAGAAGCATTCAAGGCACTCCTGGTTTTATACGTTTGTGCCAGAACTGAGCTGAAGCTTTCATCTTCCATTGAAGGTGGTGGTTTGACACAGGCCAGCAAGCCTTAGTTTTACATGGATTGGACATCTTTCTATGGAAGGGGCACACATTTATTTATTTACTAGCCGTCCCCTGCCACGTGTTGCTGTGGCCCACATGGGGGTTCTCTGTGGGAAGTTTGGCCCGATTTTATCGTTGGTGGGGTTCAGAATGCTCTTTGGTTGTAGGTGAACTATAAATCCCAGCAACTACAACTCCCAAATGACAAAAGCAATTTTTTGAGTGAAGAACATACATTGGGTTGTTAAGTGTCTTGTGTCCAAATTTGGTGTCAATTCGTCCAGTGATTTTTGAGTTCTGTGAATACCACAAATGAACATTACATTTTTATTTATATAGATTTATTTATTTACATCATTTTACCCCACTCTTCTCACCCTCGCAGGGGGACTCAGAGCGGCTCACAATGGCAGCAGTTCGATGCCACTGTTGCATCCCAGTTCAAGAAACGAGACCATAAGATTAAATCCACCACACTGGATTGTAGGAAAAGCAATCCTTGTTTATTGATGAAAAATTGGTGACAAAAGAAAGGTATATGCAAAGTCAAAAAGCCACAGAAAAACACAGCAGTCAGTAGAATCTCTGAACTTGAGCAAAATTTCAAAAGCCACAATACAAGAACCAGGAACCTGTTAGCCTTTTACTAACCATGAACTTGATAACTAAGCCTCTGGGATTACCAGCCATGAAACACAGGAATTCTGCCAAGGCACAGCCACAGTCCCAAACGTTGCTTGATCTAAAGAGGCACCCGGCAGGAGGCCTCTTAAACCAAAGAAGCTATTCTTTGAAATGCCCCTTGACTTTGAAGCCTGGGCCTGTCTCTCCTGTAAGCGATGTGACCTTCGTAGAAACTGGGAAACATTTCTGTCTCTAACTATCTGTTCTCTTCGGTGCTCATTAAAAACCACAGGTGGAGAGATATCACGGCTAGTGATATCACGGCTAACTTCCAAAACATTTTCCTCCAGCTGTTGAGTTTCATTTTCATCCCCGCTGACCTCTGCATCAACAACAGATTCCACACTGTCAGGGTCAGGGAGAGCTTGCTCAGTTGGAAAAACTATCAGAGAATCCGGTTCACACAGGTCAGAATCAGGCTGAACCCCAACAGCAGCAATAGTTAAAATTATAAAAGCAGAATAAAATCATACCAATACAACACATTACAACAACATTAATTATCAATCATAAAATGTTTCCATTATAACAATTGTTGTCTGGTCCAATTCACTGTTCAGGTGCCGTTATATCCATTAGCCAGAAGCCTGGTTCCACAACCACGTCTTTGGTTTTCTTCTGAAAGAAAGGAGGGAGGGCGCTGATCTAATTTCGCTGGGGAGCGAATTCCACAGGTGGGGGGTCACTACCGAGAAGGCCCTGTCCCTCGTCCCCACCAGCCGCATTTGCGAAGTTGCTGGGACTGAGAGCAGGGCCTCCCTGGCAGATCTTAAACTACGAGGTGGAACGTAGAGGGAGATACGTTCGGACAAGTCAGCTGGGCCGGAGTCGTATAGGGCTTTATAGACCAAGACCAGCACTTTGAATTGTGCTCAGAAATGGACCGGCAGCCAGTGGAGTTGACGTAATGTTGACGTCTTTGGAAAACAGTGTTTTAAAACACATCTCCAAGCTCTGTGGTTTTGCCGTCGCCAATGAGTGTTCTAAACGGTTCCCGTGTCCCTTTTATGTTTCCTAGAGAACTAATGCCGGTGGGACTTGTTGAATTTCATGTAGTGCCTTGATGTATGTACAGTTTTCAGTCCTCTGCGTGTGTCGGAAACCACTTCTCTAGACTCTTCCAACCGAGAATAATCTCTTCTGCATCCTATGGAGTGAACTCGTAAGACCACAAAGGCTTCCGCCGCAATCAATCTTCAGTCCTTTTCCGGAAGAATGGATTGCTCTCCTTCCTGGTGAAAAAGAGGCGCAGGAGCAGGAAAGGGGTTTCAGTCCTGATGTTTTGAGGGACAGGTTTTGATCTTACTAGGCTGCCTCCTATGATAAATTCCTGGTGTTTAAGTCATTTGTTGTTTGTAGAAGGGACAAAACACCCAGTTTCAGAATCACTCCCTTGGCTTGACATTCTCTTTCTTTTCATCCAGGCATGGGCAAACTTTGGCTCTCCAGGTGTTTGGGACTTGAACTCCGCCTGTTAGGAATCGTGAGAGTTGAAGTCCCAAACACCTGGAGGGCCAAAATTTGCCCAGGGCCGTGTGGAGCTTCCTGCCTGATCTCCCGAAGTGTTGCACTTCAGGCCAGGAAGCCTTCTGATTTTAAACACCACACAGCTGAGTCAAAGGCAAGCAGTTTATTGAAGATAATTAAAAGCAGTAGCAGTAAAAAGCAATCCACAAAAATAGGTAAATCCAATTAGGTAGAAAGGTAAGATAGGATAAACAAATCCAGGAAATAGTCCGTCGGAATTCATGGCAACAAATACTGGAACTTCCAAGGCAATTTCCAAAACTTGAGTATGAATCAAACAAGGCACTGCAGCATAGAAATTATAAGGTACTTGATACAGGAATCTATCCAGGGACCTGAGACAACGTTTGTTCATTAAAATATTTCCATGCTACCCTGCATCATAAGATCTCGGGGTGTATTACATTAAACGAGCAGAAGCATTTAATGTGATTTGAATCACAGGGGTGATTTGAATGCAATATTCCTGCTTCTTGGCAGGGGGTTGGACTGGATGGCCCATGAGGTCTCTTCCAACTCTTTGATTCTATGAATGTTTCCTAATTAGATCCATCCACTCTGGAAGCATCGTACACACTGGAGGATGCTTGCCGTAGATGCAGGTGAAACGTCAGGAGAGAATGCTTCTAGAACATGGCCATATAGCCTGAAAAACCTACAACAACCCAGTGATTCCAGCCACGAAAGTCTTCAACAAGAAAATACTGTGTTTTCCGATGGTCTTTGGCAACCCCCCCCCCCCCCCAAGGGTCCTGACTCCCGGGTTGAGAAATGTGGTTGACTCAATTCCAACATTGCTTCGTCTGACTACAGATTCTGTACTTGGCACTTTTATCCCCTAATCTACTCTATATCCCAAGCAGCAAGGAACGGATTTCGTCTCAGCCTTGAATGTGCTATCAGTCTCTCCTGCAGTCTGGCAGAGCGCCTGAGATCCTGGTTTGTTTTCCTTTGCTAATTGAAAGCATTTCTCCTATCGACTGGCTCATTTCTGCAGCTGGCCTAGGCACTGAGATTTTCTCAGGCTCAAAGCCTTGGGAATTCTCTGGTAGCAATTCAGGTCCACGGAAGAGACCATCATCCCCAGACCCTTCAGGAACATTCTCATCAGAGAAAGTCACTTGGAACAGGAATCCATTGTCGTTCTCTGCATCTTGAGCAACTTCATCATTAGACGCATGAACCTCATTGTCACTCCCAACATCCAGAGTACCCTGATCATGAGACACAATCACAGGCTGAACTCCAACACAAAGCCATGACTCCAAGCTGTTAATACTCCAAGCCACACCTGTATCCTGCTTTTCCCAGGAAACTCTCCATTGCTGATTGGTCATCCTGCTCCTTGTTCTGTAACCTTCCCATACCCATCGATATGATTTGATGTGATGGCCTCAGGGTGCCAAGCCAGGCTGGGACTTGCCCTCCTGGGGAATGGGAACGCCTGATCCTAATTGCAGGTTGCGCTGCCCATCGGTGTCCGTCGGTGAGCGCTTTGGAGGCACCTGTTTTTTCCCCAGAGACCTATAATTTTGTGATGAGGAAAGACTCCCAAGGAGAGAAAGGATGGAGAGGCTCCCAAAGACCCACCTGCTGATGTGGGTCTGGAGGTGAGGCGGAAGGAAGGAAGGGGAGGCCGCCTGGCGGGCGCTTCAGGTGGACGCCTTGGTGGCGCGCTTACCATTCCGGGCGTGTGCCTCTCTCCCCCCTACCTGTGGGATGATTACAACCTTGGGACAGCCTCTCATTACAGGCTTAAGTCAAAGCCTTCTCGCTCCCACTTTCCCTGTGCCATGAAAGAGGCCCGACCGACCCAACGGCAGGTCGGAGCAGGTGTGTCTGTGTACGCAGGTGAGGGAGAAAGAGGGTGTGTGCGCAGGTGAAGCCAAGCGATGGAGAATTAAAACAATCTTGTCTGGGCCGCTCAGGTGAGGAGGCAAGCAGGACCAGTTTCCGCTTGGCAGATTGTAGCCAAAGTGAACAGGAAGCCGGCAGACCAGTGTTCCTCAACCTTCCGAATGCCGTGACCCCTTAATACCCTTCCTCATGTGGTGGTGACCCCCAACCATAACACTAGGGAGGAGGAGGCAACAAGCTTCCTTTCTGCCGCCCTGGAGATAGGACGCAATGGAGACATGGCTTCAAATGACAGGATAGGAGATTCCACCTGGACATGAGGAAGAACTTCCTGACGGTAAGGAGAGCTGTTCAGCAGTGGAACTCTAGACTAATGCAACGTCTAGACTACTGCAACGCTCTCTGCGTGGGGTTGCCTCTGAAGACTGCACGGAAGCTTCAACTAGTCCAATGAGCGGCAGCCAGATTGCTAACAGGAGCGGGGTACAGAGACCATACGACCCCTCTGTTACACCAGCTCCACCGGCTGCCGATTAGCTTCCGTGCACAATTCAAAGTGCTGGTTTTGATCTATAAAGCCCTAAACGACTCCAGCCCAGTTTACCTGTCTGAACGGATTCTCCCCTATGAACCATCAAGGTTATTAAGATCTTCCGGCGGGGGGGGGGGGGCTGCTCTCAGTCCCACCACCCTCGCAATCACGTTTGGTGAGGACGAGGGACAGGGCCTTCTCGGTGGTGGCTCCCCGGCTTTGGAACTCCCTCCCACCAGAGATTAGATCTGCTCCCTCCCTCCTGACTTTCAGGAAACTAATAAAGACCTGGCTCTGGAATGTGGCATTTGAGGACTGAATCTATAACCTTCGTCCACAAGGAAGGAAGATGATGAACTGTGACTAGGACTGTGACTGTATTGACGACTTGGCTTGGGTAATGTGATGATGATGTTTTTACTGTACTATTTTAATCTGTAATGATGTTGCACTCTATGCACATCTGAACATGAGGAAGAATTTCCTGACTGTGAGAGCCATTCAGCAGTGGAACTCTCTGCCCCGGAGTGTGGTGGAGGCTCCTTCTTTGGAGGCTTTTAAACAGAGGCTGGATGGCCATCTGTCAGGGGGGCTTTGATGGTGATTTTCCTGCTTCTTGGCAGAATGGAGTTGGACTGGATGGCTTGTGAGGTCTCTTCTAACTCTGGGATTCTATGATTCCATGGTTCTATGAAGGAGGCAAATCGATCTGCACTTGGTCAGCGAATGGGTCATGCAGATGTCCAGAACTCCCAAGAGGAACCCTGCACTC
>NW_026847660.1:1336481-1360014 GCF_025583915.1 Anolis sagrei ordinatus | reverse complement strand
CTTCTCTTCTCTCCTCTCCCCTTCCCCTTCCTTCTTCTCCTCTCCCTTCCCCTTCCCCTTCCCTTGTGGTGGTGTTTTTGGGGCCTGGAATGGATTAACAGCATTTTAAGTCATTTAAGTGGGGTGTCTGATTTGACATAAGAGCAACTTGAGTTAGGAGCTCCGTCACAGAACAAATTAACCTTGCAAGTCAATGCATCAGCGTTTTTGTGCCAAGCTGAGGAGTGTGGGGTTTCAGGCTGTGTGTGTGTTTCCTGGTGAGAATGCCAGAGTTTCCCTTGAGGCGCATGGGTTCTGGAGGACGTGGTCAGTATACTCATCCCTGCCTTGGGTGTCTCACCAGAAAAGTGAGATATCAGGGTGACTAATGGCATATTTTGAGAGGGAAAAAAAAGATGTTAAGCAACTGCAGTTTTGATTCCAGGGAGTGGGATGGACTGCTTTCAGTGGCGTTCCACCTAGAAGCCGCATGGCCAGAAGTGGGGTGACCTGTTTCACCGGAGGGGGGGCACAGGGGGCTGCCTGCGTGTGACACATCCTTGATTCTCCCTTTCCTCCTTCCTTCCAGGTGAGCCGAAGCGGGAGCCCCCAAAATGGCCGGCGCCTCCGTCAAAGTGGCCGTGCGGGTGCGCCCTTTCAATGCCCGCGAGATCAGCCGGGAGGCCAAGTGCGTCATTCAGATGCAGGGAAACACCACCTGTAAGTCCCTGTTTGGGTTCCTTTCCTCCCTCTGTCCTTTGAAGCCAAACGACACGCTCGGGATGCAGTTTACTTTCCGGGGTCCTTTGTGGGTGCAGAATGTCAACCTTAGCAGGAAGGGGCTCAAAGACTAGCCGGAAGGGGTAGGCTGTTAGGAATTGTGGCAGTTGAAGCCCATAACACCTGGAGGCCTGAAGTTTACCCATGTCTGGGTTGTTGTAGGTTTTTCGGGCTAGATGGCCATGTTCTAGAAGCATTCTCTCCTGACGTTTATTTATTTACGACATTTATATGCCGCCCTTCTCACCCCTAAGGGGACTCAGAGTGGCTTACAAAGTATATATACATACAATACACTATACTCTTGGCATACTGTTTAATATCAGCATTAAACACTGCTATATTGTACTATACCAATTATATTGTAATATTACATGTAATATTACATGTCATATAAATATATAATTACAATATCATATTATATTGTATTGTATTGTATTATCTTGCATTATAATATCAGAAATATTAAATGTATATACAATATATTATATTATATTATATTATATTATATTATATTATATTATATTATATTATATTATATTATTAGAATAGCACAGGAGACAAGGTGGAACTGTCCCCTGTCCAGGATGTCCCCCTCTTCACTCTGGCCCACGTTTGGCTGCATCTATGGCAAGCATCCTCAGAAGTTGTGAGGTCTGACCTCACAACCTCTGAGGATGCTTGCAATGGATGCAGGCAAAACGTCAGGAGAGAATGCTTCTAGAACATGGCCATATAGCCCAAAAAACCTACAACAACCCAGTGATTCTGGCCATGAAAGCCTTTGACAATACATTGCCCATGCCTGCTCTAGTGTGACATGTCTCATCCTACTGGAACATCTTTCCCCAACACACGGGACTACAACATCCAGCATCTTGTTGGGTATTCAGTGGTATCCGTCCTAGTTGTAGGTGCATGCCATTTGCAGCAGAAAAGCCTTGACACCATTTTGTGTGTGTCCCTTTTCCCTGATATCTCTTTCCTTGTAGCCTCGGGCCCAATTTTGAGAGGAACACAACAAAATATCGCAGCCTTTCAAAACCAGGGCAGGACTCCTGACCACTTTGAGTTTTTTCCTCCACTCATCTTTGGTATTTCCAGCCAGAGACTGGTTCCCTGGACCCATGAAATCTGCAACAAATCCTCCAGTTTTCATTTGGGAAGCCTTGCTTTGAAGGAGAGGGGGCTTCGGGGGGGGGGGGGGGGGGGGGGGGGGGGGGGGGGCTTTTTCCCCGGCCGGAAAGCCGGCCTCCGTGTGTCCCTCTCCCTCCTTCCATCCCGGTGGCGTCAGGATTAATTCAACTTAGATGAGCCCCAAAAGATGTTTTCCCAACCTGTTTGGATAAGCCAGCCGGACCCCTCCCTCCCAGGCATTCCTTCCTCTGCCATGTTTTACCTGCCGCTTTCCTCTCAAAAGCAGCCAGGAGAACCGCCAGCCAATCCCACCACAGCAACTTTGGGATGAGTTTTGTTAAGGGTTTAGCAGGACTTTTGTCCTTGCCTGAGAAAAACCTTCTGGAATGCATGGGTCCCCAATAGGTCAACTTGAAGGGACACAAACCCCACACCGGATCTGATCCCTTTTGCCAAAACGCTGCAAGGGAGAACTTCCAGAGAATGGGGAAGAGGGTCTTTTTGGACTTTTAATTAGAGGCTGTCGGGACCATCTTTAAGTCCACTTTGGGTAGATAAAGCATAATAATAACAACAACAACAACAAGTGTAGGCTCTCCAAGGAAGCAAACGAAACAATGGATCACATCTTCTCGTAAGAAGATCGTGCAGACAGACTACAAGCGGAGGCACAACACCGTTGCTCAGGTGATTCATTGAAACTTATGCCTGCCACAAAGAACTGGTGGGGTCACAAGCCGGAAAAAGTTACAGAAAACGAGCACATCAAGCTACTCTGGGACTTCCGGATTCAGACAGACAGAGTTTTGGAGCACAACACTCCTGACCTCACAATCGTGTTAAAAAAACAAAGTATGGATCGTCGCTGTTGCAATCCCAGGTGAGAGCAGGATTGAAGAGAAGCAACTGGAAAAGCTGACATGATATGAGGATTTAAAGATCGAACTGCCAAGACTGGCACAAGCTGGAATGTGTCCAGAGGAGGGTGACTAAAATGATCAAGGGTCTGGAGAACAAGCCCTATGAGGAACGGCTTAAGGAGCTGGGCATGTTTAGCCTGAAGAAGAGAAGGCTGAGAGGAGATATGATGAGGGCCATGTATAAATATGTGAGAGGAAGCCACAGGGAGGAGGGAGCAAGCTTGTTTTCTGCTTCCTTGGAGACTAGGACGCAAGGGAACAATGGCTTCAAACTACAAGAGAGGAGAGTCCATCTGAACATGAGGAAGAACTTCCTGACTGTGAGAGCCGTTCAGCAGTGGAACTCTCTGCCCTGGAGTGTGGTGGAGGCTCCTTCTTTGGAAGCTTTTATACAGAGGCTGGATGGCCATCTGTCAGGGGTGATTTAAATGCAATATTCCTGCTTCTTGGCAGAATGGGGTTGGGCTGGATGGCCCAGGAGGTATCTTCCAACTCTTTGAGTCTATGATTATAAGGTAATTGGTACACTGGGTGCAGTGCCTCAAGACCTTGGCCTGCACTTAAACCCAATCGGTGCTGACAAAATTATCATCTGTCAGCTGCAAAAGGCCATCCTACTTGGATCTGCACACATTGTTCACTGATACATCACACAGTCCAAGAAGCTTGGGAATGGTCCGACATGTGATCAAATACAAAAGCCAGCAGAGTGGTCTCGTTTGCTGTGAACTAATCTTGTTGTGTATCATCAAATAATACTACTACTAATAATAATAACAACAACAACAACAACAACAATAAAAACCAAGAAAACTCATAATTCATTCATTCCTCGCAGTGATGTTGACCGGCTCTGTCTGCCTAGAAAGTCTGGTGGTAGAGGACTCTTACAAGTCAAACAAGCAGTCGAAGAAGAAAAACATGAAGCCCTGGCAGAAGATGTCAAGGAAAGCCAAGAACCTGCTTTAATTAAAGTCAATAATCGGAAGCTTCTCCAAGCACAGCAGACAAAGAGTCAGTACAAGAAAACTGCACTCCAAACCAGGGATGTCAGCTGGCACCACAAAGCATTACATGAACAGTTCCTTGACAAAATTGAAGGAAAAGCTGATAAGGAGAAGACCTAGTGATGGCTCACAAATGGGAACCTGAAGAAGGAGACAGAAGAAGGCCTGGTTCTTGCAGCCCAGGAGCAAGACAGCAGAACCAATGCCGTTAAGGCCAGGATCGAAAAATCAGCGGGTGACCCAAAATGCAGACTGTGCAAGGAAGCCGATGAAACCATGGACCATCTGCTAAGCTGCTGCAAGAAAATCGCACAGATGGACTACAAACAGAGGCACAAATCTGTGGCCCAGATGATTCACTGGAACTTATGTCACAAGGTCCACATGCCAGGAGTAAAGAACTGGTAAAGGGATCATAAAACTGCAAAGGTCGTGGAAAATAAGTATGCAAAAATACTGTGGGGCCTTCGAATCCAGACTGATAAAATTTTGGAACACAATACACCAGGCATCACAATTGTGGAAAAGAAAAAACGTTTGGATTATGGATGTCGCCATTCCAGGTGAGAGTCGCATTGAGGAAAAACAACAGGAAAAACTCAGCCGCTATCAAGACCTCAAAACCGAATGGCAAAGGCTCTGGCGGCATCAACCAGTCCAGGTGGTCACTGGGTGCCATGCGAAAAGATCTCAGCCGGCATTTGGAAACAATGAACATTGACAAAATCATGACCTGTCACCTGCAAAAGGCCACCTGACTTGGATCTGCGCGCATCATTCGAAAATACATCACACAGTCCTAGACGCTTGGGAAGGGTTCAACTTGGGATTTTGTGATATGAAATCCAGCATGGAGATCTCCTTTGCTGTGACATACTGCGCTTTTGTGTCAATAATAATAATAATAATAATAATAATAATAATAATAATAATACTTTATTTATATTCCGCTCTATCTCCCCAAAGGGATTCAGGGCAGATTCCAAACATAAAAGGCATAAAACATTCAATGCCCGAATACATCAATACATCCAAACTAACAAAATAAACATATAAACACAAATTATGACTTAACAACTAAATTTAAATAAAAAAACACAGCCTATTATATCAGACATAACATCAAATGGAAACAATAATTTCCCATTTTCAGGACATGAGAGAAGCTTCCCACAAGGATGATAAAAACATCAAAATCATCCGGGCGTCCCCTGGGCAACGTCCTTGCAGGCAGCCAATTCTCTCACACCAGAAGCAACTTGCAGTTTCTCAAGTCGCTCCTGACACGACAAAAAAAAGGGGGGGAAGGGGGAAGCATTGCTTTCTCCTGGGAATTCCCAGGAGTTTGAAACCAAGCTGCAGGGTGGAGCCCTCTTTACATGAGCAGAGTCCTGCAATTTTGGTTCAAATTGCAGAGAAAAGAATTCTTTTTGCATGTGTGTGTGTCATGCCAGAGGGATTTTGAGCCCAAGCCAACAAAAGTTTCTGCAGAAGAAGAAAAATGCCAGGAGGCTGGAAATCTTGTTCAGGAAGATTTCTCTTTTCCAATTGACATCCATCTCTTGACTGACATTTGGAAAGACTCAGTGAAAAAGACCTTGTCTTTACAGCTGTCCGTGCCAGTTGATCTATCATCGGTCGTGCCAATTTGGACTCAGGCTCGCTCAGTGATCTCCAAGGCTCTCGGGTCATCCAGAGCCCATGCTCAGGTCTCGAGGACTCAGGGCAGCCATGGCTTCTTTGAGGGACCCAATCTGCATCCAAGGCAGCTCTCCTCTTTCCCTGCTTGTCACCATGAGCTACCACCTCACCCGCCTCATAGGAAACCTGCTACAAAACAGGAGCTTTTTCGTTGAGTTCCAGGGCCAGAGAAGCAGATGGCGGAAACAGAAGAACGGCCTGCCTCAGGGGAGCGTGCTTGCTCCATCCATGTTCAACATCTACACAAATGACCAGCCACTGCCAGAAGGGACAGAGAGTTTCATCTATGCTGATGATCATGCCATCACCGCTCAAGCAGAGAGCTTTGAGATGGTTGAACAGAAGCTCTCCGAAGCTCTAGGTGCTCTTACTGCCTATTACAGGGAAAACCAGCTGATCCCTAATCCATCTAAAACACAGACATGTGTTTTCCATCTCAAGAACAGACAAACATCCCGAGCTCTGAGGATTACCTGGGAAGGAAGGAATCCCACTGGAGCATTGCAGCGCACCCAAATACCTGGGAGTCACTCTGGACCGTGCTCTGACCTACAAGAAGCACTGCCTGAACATCAAGCAAAAAGGGGGTGCTAGAAACAATATCATACGAAAGCTGACTGGCACAACCTGGGGATCACAACCAGATACAGTGAAGACATCTGCCCTTGCGCTGTGCTACTCTGCTGCTGAGTATGCATGCCCAGTGTGGAACACATCTCACCACACTAAAACAGTGGATGTGGCTCTTAATGAGACATGCCGCATTATCACGGGTGTCTGCGCCCTACACCACTGGAGAAATTACACTGCTTAGCCGGTATTGCACCACCTGACATCTGCCGGGAAGTGGCAGCCAATAGTGAAAGGACCAAGGCAGAGACATCTCCAGCTCATCCCCTGTTTGGGTATCAGCCAGCACGTCAACGACTTAAATCCAGACATAGTTTTCTAAGATGTCTGGAACTCGCTGGAACACCTCAGCAAGCGAGAGTCCAAAAGTAGCAGGCTCAAACCCAGCACCTCAACCAATGGCTGATACCAGATGAGAGACTCCCCCCTGGGCACACAGAGGACTGGGCAACTTGGAAGGCGCTGAACAGACTGCGCTTTGGCACCATGAGGTGCAGAGCCAACCTTCAGAAATGGGGCTACAAAGAGGAATTCACGGCATGTGAGTGCGGAGAGGAGCAAACCACTGACCACCTGCTGCAATGCAACCTGAGCCCAGCCACATGCACGATGGAGGACCTTCTTGCAGCAACACCAGAGGCACTCCAAGTGGCCAAATACTGGTCAAAGGACATTTAATCAACTACCAAACTCACACATTTTGTATTTTGTCTGTTTGTTTGCTTTGTTCTGTTAGAAATGTAATATATTTGACTGGCTGCCCTGACACGAGAAATAAACCATGGGCTATCAGGTGGGCTCTGGAATTGTGGGAGTTGAAGTCCAAAACACCTGGAGGGAGGGCTGAAGTTTGGCGACCCTCTCAATGGAGACGCCAAGGAGCCCCCTTGACCGGCACAGTCCAGCTCAACTCCTGCAAACACTGGCTTCCTTGATGTGCTGTCAAGTCACTGTTGAATCCTAAAAGCCTCTCAAAGAGGGACTGCCAAGGGATCCCTTTCTTCATGGCAGTGGCTTCCTCGACGGAGTCAGATTAGCCAGGGGACTTTCTCTTTTCTAAGTGACATCCATCTCTAACGAAGCAAGGCTGCCTTTCCCAGTGCGTTTCTTGGCAAGCCCAATTTTGAGGTCTTGATAGCGGCTGAGTTTCTCCTGTTGTTTTTCCTCAATGCGACTGTCACCTGGAATGGCGACATCAATCATACAAACTTTTTTCTTTTCCACAATCGTGATGTCTGGTGTATTGTGTTCCAAAACTTTGTCAGCCTGGATTCGAAAGTCCCACAGTATTTTTGCGTGTTCATTTTCCACGACCTTTGCGGGTTTATGATCCCACCAATTCTTTACTGCTGGCAGGTGATATAAGTTCTAGTCAGTCATCTGGGCCACAGAGTTGTGCCTCTGTTTGTAGTCCGTCTGTGCAGTTTTCTTCCCACAGCTGAGGAGATGGTCCATGGTTTCCTCAGCTTCCTTGCACAGTCTGCATTTTGGGTCATCCACTGATTTTTCAGTCCTGACCTTAATGGCACTTGTTCTGATGGCTTTCTCCTGGGCTATTATTATTATTATTATTATCATCATCATCATCATCATTATTTTACTAACACAAAAGCACAGTATGACACAGCAAACGAGATCTCTATGCTGGATTTCATATCACAAAATCACAAGTCGAACCCTTCCCAAGCATCTAGGACTGTGTGATGTATTTTCGAATGATGTCCTGATGGCTTGTTCCTGGGATGCAAGAATCAGGCCTTCTTCTGTCTCCTTCTTCAGCGTTCCATTCGTAAGCCATCACCAGGTCTTCTCCTTGGCATGATCATCAAGTTTGCAGATGACACCAAATTGGGAGGGAGAGCCAAGACTCCAAAACGATCTTGACAGATTAGAGAGATGAATGGCCAAAACTAACACAATGAAGTTCAACAGGGACAAATGTGAGGTACTCAACTTAGGCAGAAAAAACAGAATGCAAAGAGACAGAATGGGGGACGATGAGGCCTGGCTCGAGAGCAGGACGTCTGAAAAAGATCTTGGAGTCCTCATGGGGAGGAAGGGGAACATGAGCCAGGAATGTGATGTGGCGGCAAAAAAAGCCAATGGGATTTTGGCCTGCATCAAGAGGAGCATAGTGTCTAGATCGGGAAGTCATGCTCCCCATGCTCTATTCCGCTTTGGTTAGACCACACCTGGAATATTGTGTCCAATTCTGGGCACCACAATTGAAGAGAGATATTGACAAGCTGGAATGTTTCCAGAGGAGGGCGACTAAAAGGATCAAGGGTCTGGAGAACAAGCCCTATGAGGAGTCGGCTTAAGGAGCTGGGCATGTTTAGCCTGAAGAAGAGAAGGCTGAGAGGAGATATGATAGCCATGTATAAATATGTGAGAGGAAGCCACAGGGAGGAGGGAGCAAGCTTGTTTTCTGCTTCCTTGGAGACTAGGACGCAGAACAATGGCTTCAAACTACAAGAGGAGATTCCATCTGAACTTTAGGAAGAACTTCCTGACTGTGAGAGCCGTTCAGCAGTGGAACTCTCTGCCCCGGAGTGTGGTGGAGGCTCCTTCTTTGGAAGCTTTTAACAGAGGCTGGATGGCCATCTGTCAGGGGTGATTTGAATGCAATATTCCTGCTTCTTGGCAGAATGGGTTGGACTGGATGGCCCATGAGGTCTCTTCCAACTCTTTGATTCTATGATTCTATGAACACTGGTGGAGTTTGGGGGAAATAGACCTTGACATTTGGGAGTTGTAGTTGCTGGGATTTATAGTTCACCTACAATCAGAGCGTTCTGAACCCCACCAACAATAGAACTGGGCCAAATTTTCTACACAGAACCCCCATGACCAACAGAAAATACTGTGTTTTCTGATGGTCTTCAGTGACCCCTCTGACACCCCCTCGCGACCCCCTCAGGGGTCCCGACCCCCAGGTTGAGAAACACTGTCTACTCTTCACTATTTTATCGAGATTCCTCATTGCTATCCGCCCTCTGAGGATGCTTGCCATAGATGCAGGCAAAAACGTCAGGAGAGAATGCCTCTAGAACATGGTGATATAGTCTGAAAAACCTACAACAACCCACTGCCCATGCAATGCTTTGTGGTGCCAGCTGTCAGCTCTGGTTTGGAGTGCAGTTTTCTTGTACTGACTCTTTGTCTGCTGTGCTATTATTATTAATGCTTTTCCTGGAAATGCATGGGGGGGGGGGGCTGCAGGAATGCCTTTGGTGCTGTCAACGCAAGGCCCTTTGCTGTTGTCATTTAGCTCTCTTCCAAATCTGTCCAGCCTCATTTGGAGGAATCATAGAATCATAGAATCAAAGAGTTGGAAGAGACCTCATGGGCCATCCAGTCCAACCCCATTCTGCCAAGAAGCAGGAATATTGCATTCAAATCACCCCTGACAGATGGCCATCTAGCCTCTGCTTAAAAGCTTCCAAAGAAGGAGCCTCCACCACACTCCGGGGCAGAGAGTTCCACTGCTGAACGGCTCTCACAGTCAGGAAGTTCTTCCTAATGTTCAGATGGAATCTCCTCTCTTGTAGTTTGAAGCCATTGTTCCATTGCATCCTAGTCTCCAGGGAAGCAGAAAACAAGCTTGCTCCCTCCTCCTCCCTGTGGCTTCCTCTCACATATTTATACATGGCTCTCATCATATCTCCTCTCAGCCTTCTCTTCTTCAGGCTAAACATGCCCAGTTCCCTAAGCCGCTCCTCATAGGGCTTGTTCTCCAGACCCTTGATCATTTTAGTCACCCTCCTCTGGACACATTCCAGCTTGTCAATATCTCTCTTGAATTGTGGTGCCCAGAATTGGACACAATATTCCAGATGTGGTCTAACCAAAGCAGAATAGAGCATGGGGAGCATTACTTCCTTAGATCTAGACACTATGCTCCTCTTGATGCAGGCCAAAATCCCATTGGCTTTTTTTGCCGCCACATCCCATTCCTGGCTCATGTTTAACTTGTTGTCCACGAGGACTCCAAGATCTTTTTCACACGTACTGCTCTCGAGCCAGGCATTGTCCCCCATTCTGTATCTTTGCATTTCGTTTTTCCTGCCAAAGTGGAGTATCTTGCATTTGTCACTGTTGAACTTCATTTTGTTAGTTTTGGCCCATCATCTCTCTAATCTGTCAAGATCGTTTTGAATCCTGCTCCTGTCCTCTGGACTATTGGCTATCCCTCCCAATTTGGTCCCGTCTGCAAACTTGATGAAGGGGCTGCCTTGAAGGTTAGGTTGCTCCCCCCTGCTCTTTGCTTCTCTCTCAATTCCAGGCCGAAATCCCCATCTTCCCGCTGCCTCCCCCCTGGAGCCCTGGCTGCCCTAACGTGATCTCGGTGTCCCGGCCTTGCTCCTTTCTGTTGTGTGTATCTGTGTGTTTTGAAGCTGCTACGTAGGCAAGGCATCAGCTGTTGGTCCCCGTCTATATTTATCCCCGGAGCAGCTGAGAGGCCGTCGCAGGGGGTGCCGCAGCAGAGGAAGGCAAGGCCGCTGGGGAGGGGGCTAGGGACAGGCAGCCCACAGGCCCTCCTGTCCCTTCCTTCCTTCCTTCCTTCTTCCCATCCCTTTCCTCTTCTTTCCTCCCACCTTCTTCCTGCCCACTTGCAGGGGGCAAAGAGGAGGAGGAGGAGGAGGAGGAGGGCAACTTCAAAGCCACAGCTATTTGAGTTATGCGCGGAATGCTTTCCTGACGGCCAGAGTGAAGTCATCACAGCCTCAGCCTCCCTGCTTCTTCCTTCCTTCCTTCCTTCCTTCCTTCCTTCCTTCCTTCCTTCCTTCCTTCCTTCCTTCCAGGAGGCCACAAAGGTCCTCGAAGTTTTCTCCTCTTTGAACCATAGACTCCTCAAGTTGTCTGCGCACCAAAGTGTTTTTGCAGAGGATGGGGATTTATTTATTTATGTTTATTTATTTATTTATTTATTTATTTTCTGCATTTGTTGACCGCCGCTCTCAGCCCCGGGGCGACTCGCGGCGGTGTACAACACATAAAAACAATTTACAAAAGCACACAATATATCAACACAACCATATTACACATTAATCTAAATCACATTAACAAATCCGCACCGTCAAAGCATAGAATCATATCCAAACTCATAAACCATAATCCGTTCCTGTCGTCATTACCAGATTCGTGTAGCTCTCAATTGAATGCCTTCTCGAATAGCCAGGTCTTTAAGCTCTTGCGGAAAGCCATAAGGGAGGGCGCCTGTCTGATGTCAACAGGGAGGGCGTTCCACAGCCGGGGGGCCACCACTGAGAAGGCCCTCTCTCTCGTCCCTGCCAGACGTGCCTGTGAGGCAGGCGGGATCGAGAGACGGGCCTCCCCAGACGATCTCAAGGCCCTTGTGGGCTCATAGGCCGAGATGCGGTCCGAAAGGTATTTTGGGCCGGAACCGTTTAGGGCAGTGTTTCTCAACCTGGGGGTCGGGACCCCTGGGGGGGTCGCGAGGGGGTGTCAGAGGGGTCGCCAAAGACCATCTGAAAACACAGTATTTTTTTTTGCTGGGCATTGGGGTTCTGTGTGGAAAGTTTGGCCCAATTCTATCATTGGTGGGGTTCAAGGGGCTCTTTTATTGTAGGTGAACTATAAATCCCAGCAACTACAACTCCTAAATGTCAAGGTCTATTTTCCCCAAACTCCACCAGCGTTCACATTTGACCATATTGAGTATTGAGTATTCATGCCAAGGTTGGTCCAGATCCATCATTCTTTGAGTTCACAGTGCTCTCTGGATGTAGGTGAACTACAACTCGAAAATTCAAGGTCAATGCCCACTAAACCCTTCTAGTATTTTCTGATGGTCATGGGAGTTTTGTGTGCCAAGTTTAGTTCAATTCCATTGTTGGTGGGGTTTAGAATACTCTTTGATTGTAGGTGAACTATGAATCCCAGCAACTACAACTCCCAAATGACAACTCTCCCCCAAGCCCACCAATATTCAAATTGGGGTGTATTGGGTATTTGTACCAAATTTGGTCCATTGAATGAAAACACATCCTGCATATCTGATATTTACATTACAATTCATAACAATGGCAAAATTACAGTTATGAAGTAGCAACAAAAATTATTCTATGTTTGGGGGTCACCACAACATGAGGAACTGTATTAAGGGGTCACGGCATTAGGAAGGTTGAGAAACACTGGTTTAGGGCTTTGTAGGATAACACCAGCATCTTAAATTGGGCCCGGTAGCAGATCGGCAGCCAGTGGAGCTGGGACATGTTATAAGCAAAATTAGAATACAGTCCTAATGTATAGAAAAACCACAAACAAAGTTACAAACTTGGCATCCTACTCAATGTCCTTTGTCCAGAAGCCGGCCGCTTGGAGTGCCTCTGGTGTGGCTGTGAGAAGATCCTCCATTGTGCGTGTGGCAGGGCTGCATTGTGGTACAGGCATGGGCAAGCTTAGGCACTGAAAAGAAAAATGGGTTCCCCTAAAACTGTGGAGACCAAAATCCACTGATTGTGGTAATGTGAAAGTATCTAAATTAACTCAATGTATACACCAGGGAGCCCCTGATGGCGCAGTGGATTAAAGCACTGAGCTGCTGAGCTTGTTGATCGAAAGGTCGCAGGTTCGATTCCAGGGAGTGGCGTGAGCTTCCGTTGTCAGCCCTAGCTTCTGCCAACCTAGCAGTTCAAAAACATGCAAATGTGAGTAGATCAATAGGTACCGCTCCT
Source organism: Anolis sagrei ordinatus (assembly GCF_025583915.1). Taxonomy (NCBI): domain Eukaryota; kingdom Metazoa; phylum Chordata; class Lepidosauria; order Squamata; family Anolidae; genus Anolis; species Anolis sagrei. The sequence continues at coordinate 1,347,159 of NW_026847660.1, read as the reverse complement.
GCGGGAAGGTAACGGCGCTCCATGCAGTCATGCCATTGGCCACATGACCTTGGAGGTGTCTCCGGACAACGCTGGCTCTTCGGCTTAGAAATGGAGACGAGCACCAACTCCCAGAGTCAGACATGACTGGACTTAATGTCAGGGGACTACCTTTACCTTTACCTATACATTACAAATACACATATCAACAAAACACAGAGGTGCCACATTCACATTAAGCAGAAACAACTGGTTCTTCTCTTGAAGTATGAAACAAAACCTTCACCTGAGTAATAGTCCATGAATGATAATGAATGTCCTATTCTTTATTGCATATGAGTAGACTCCAGGAGTCACAATAGGGTCAGTGTTTCTCAACTTTCCTAATGCTGCGACCCCTTAATACAGTTCCTCATGTTGTGGTGACCCCCAACCATCACATTATTTTTGTTGCTACTTCACAGCTGTAATTTTGCTGCTGTTATGAATTGTCATGTAAGTACCTGATATGCAGGATTATTATCATTCACTGGACCAAATTCAGCACAAATGCCTGATACGCCCAAATCTGAATTCTAGTGGGGTTGAAGGGGAGATTGATGCTGTCATTTGGGAGTTTAAGTCTAGATTTAAGTCATTGACGTGCTGGCTGATACCCAAACAGGGGATGAGCTGGAGATGTCTCTCCCTTCGTCGTTTCACTATTGGCTGCTCCTTCCCGGCGGATGTCAGGTGGTGCAATACCGGCTAGACAGTGTAGTTTCTCCAGTGGTGTAGGGCGCAGACACCCTGTGATAAACCAGCATGTCTCATTAAGGGACTTAAATCTAGACATAGTTTACAGAGACACTCGCTGGAACACCTCAGCAAGCGAGAGTCCAAAAGTGGCAGGCTCAAAGCCAGAACCTCAACTAATGGCTGGGTTACCAAACTTGCAGCATTTCTGGCATTTCGGATCATCGGGAAAACAGCAAAAGCAGCCTAATAAATGGCAATCAGGCACTATTTTAGGGGAAAAGAACGGAGGAGTCCCAAGAAAACCCCACTGAAAGAATTCTGCAGCACTGCTGGTCACAGCTGACCTCCAGCTGGAGCGCTCAAGAACCAGTGCTTCCCAGTCTCTCTCAGTGCCTATGCCAGAGTTCTTAAGGTTGGCTTTGAGCCCATATTTCAATCTCTTTTCCTGCCCACCAACATTCTGTTTTCCGTTCTTGAGTTCAGAGTGGAGCAACTGCTTTGGGAAACGGTGGTCGGGCATCGGGACAATGTGGCCGGTCCAGCGGAGTTGATGGTGGAGGGCCATCGACCACCAGCAAAGACACAATATAACAAGATAATAATAATAACATGGTATTTATTTATCGTGTCATCAGCAACCATACCATTGTGTTACAATTCTAACAGAACAAAACAAACACACAGATTAAAAAGAAAAAGGGGGAAAAAAACACACAGATTTTGCAAACTTGGTAGTTGATTAAATGTCCTTTGACCAGTATCTGGCCCCTTGGAGTGCCTCTGGTGTTGCCGCAAGAAGGTCCTCCCTTGTGCATGTGGCAGGGCTCAGGTTGCATTGCAGCAGGTGGTCAGTGGTTTGCTCTTCTCCACACTCGCATGTCGTGGATTCCACCCTGTAGCCCCATTTCTTAAGATTGGCTCTGCATCTCGTGGTGCCAGAGCGCAGTCTGTTCAGCGCCTTCCAAGTCGCCCAGTCTTCTGTGTGCCCAGGGGGGAGTCTCTCATTTGGTATCAACCATTGATTGAGGTTCTGGGTTTGAGCCTGCCACTTTTGGACTCTCGCTTAGGGTGTTCCAGCGAGTGTCTCTGTAGATCTTAGAAAACTATGTCTTGATTTAAGTCGTTGACGTGCTGGCTGATACCCAAACAGGGGATGAGCTGGAGATGTCTCTGCCTTGGTCCTTTCACTATTGGCTGCTCCTTCCCGGCGGATGTCAGGTGGTGCAATACCGGCTAGACAGTGTAGTTTCTCCAGTGGTGTAGGGCGCAGACACCCTGTGATAAACCAGTATGTCTCATTAAGGGACTTAAATCTAGACATAGTTTACAGAGACACTCGCTGGAACACCTCAGCAAGCGAGAGTCCAAAAGTGGCAGGCTCAAACCCAGAACCTCAACTAATGGCTGATACCAAATGAGAGACTCCCCCCTGGGCACACAGAGGACTGGGCGACTTGGAAGGCGCTGAACAGACTGCGCTCTGGCACCACGAGATGCAGAGCCAACCTTCAGAAATGGGGCCACAAAGTGGAATCCACGACATGCGAGTGGGGAGAAGAGCAAACCACTGACCACCTGCTGCAATGCAACCTGAGCCCTGCCACATGATGCACAAGGGAGGACCTTCTTGCAGCAACACCAGAGGCACTCCAAGGGCCAGATACTGGTCAAAGGACATTTAATCAACTACCAAACTCGCAAAAGGAAAGGGCCTGAGGTTGTTAGGAATGGTGGGAGTTGAACTCCAAAACACCTGGAGGGCCCAAGTTCGCACATGCCTATTCTAGCAGCATTTTCTCCTGATGTTTTGCCAGCATCTGTGAGTGACATCTTCAGAATCCGATGGTGGTAAAGCAAGTGGAGTGTCCAGGGTGGGAGAAAGAACCAATGTCTGTTATACAAGTGTGGAGGGTGCAATTAGCAAGCCAGATTTGCAAGTGTGTGAGTGGGACCCACCCATTAGCATGGGAGTAACTGAGAAGATTGCATAGTCAATAGTGAAGGCATCTATCATCTGCCTGGAAGTAGCCAGGCCCTTGTTGTGTTTGTTGCCTGGAGGCATCCTTTGTCTGAGTGGCCTTCACTGGATGGATCCCACTTAGATACTTGCAAATCAGGATTGCTAATTGCACCCTGCACACTTGGTTAATAGACAATGGTTCTTTCCTCCACCCTGGACATTCCACAGGTATGTCTATTCTACTTGCTTGACCACCATCAGATCTGTATTGTCAAAGCCTTTCATGGCCAGAATCACTGGGTTGTTGTAAGTTTTTTCGGGCTGTATGGTCATGTTCTAGAAGCATTCTCTCCTGACGTTTTGCCTGCATCTATGGCAAGCATCCTCAGAGGATGCAGGCGAAACGTCAGGAGAGAATGCCTCTTGAACATCGCCATATAGCCATACAGCGACAGGTATAGCAATGATATTGTTTTGCTCCCTTTCTCTCCTTGCTTGTGCAGGCATCGCCAACCCCAAGCAGGCCAAAGACACCCTCAAGAGCTTCACCTTCGACTATTCCTACTGGTCTCACACCTCGGTGAGTTTCTGGATGGCAACCCACCCCCAAGAACCTGGGAGAGAAGCGTGGCCAATGCCAAAGGGAGGGAGGGATACCCTTGGGGGGATTCACAATGGGATAACGTGGGCCCTGAACTGATCCTGGAGGATTTGGTGGGGAGGTCACCATCCCATCCTGTTTTTGACTCCTCTGACCATTTGAGCTCCTTCACAGGTGCCGTCACAGTGCCATTTTGGGTGACCAGAAGCAATACGTTGTCACTCCAAGTCAACCTTTGGGCTTTTGGAAGGGCAGCAGGGAAATCTCTCCAATGGCATTTGCAGACTCCTTTTTGTTGAGGCTCCTGCAAGCCCCGAGCTAGGATCTCTGTTCCAATCAGATACTAGATATGAGGAGAATTAAATGCAACAGCTTTAATTTGCAAAGCAAAGCCATCAGGTGATTGGCACAGAAGAGCCACACCACTGAGATGTGTAGTTTGGTTCTGTAGTCAGAACTTTTTGAACATGCGCACAGTTCAGTCCTCTTGTAATCTCTTCACAGTTCCGCTCATTGCTGGGCCCGGTCCTGCTCAGGATCTTCATTCATGACTTAGATCAGGGGTCCTCAAACTAAGGCCTGGGGGCCAGATACGGCCCTCCAAGGTCATTTACGCGGCCCTCATTCAGGGTCAACCTAAGTCTAAAATAACTTGAAAGCACACCACCACCACCACCACAACAACAACATTCCTATCTTATCAGCCAAAAGCAGGCCCACACTTCACATTGAAATACTAATAAGTGTATATTTGTTAAAAATGTTCTTCATTTTAATTGTTGTGTTGTTTTAAAGTGTTTTTTACACTACAAATAAGATATGTGCAGTGTGCATAGGAATTCATTCATGTTTAGTGTGCATAGGAATTCACTCTAGGATTCTAGGATTCTATGCATTCCTTCCTCTCTCTCACTCCTTCCTGCTGAGCTCTCAGTTGCCAGCTCTTTCTTTCTGACTTTCTTTCTTTCTTTCTTTCTTTCTTTCTTTTCCTCTCTCTCTCTCTCTCTCTCTCTCTTTCTGTCTGTCTTTCTTTTTCTTTCTTTCTTTCTTTCTTTTCCTCTCTCTTTCTTTCTTTCTTTCTTTCTTTCTGTCTTTCTTTCCCTTTCTTTCTTTCTTTTCCTCTCGTTTTCTTTCTCTTCTCTTTCTTTTCTTTCTTTCTTTCTTTTCCTTCTTCCATTCTTTTCTTCTTTCTCTCTTTCTTTCCTTTCTTCTTCTTTCTTTTTCCTCTCTCTTTCTTCTTTCTTTCTTTTTCCTTCTTCTTTCTTTCTTTCTTTCTGTCTGTCTTTCTTTCCCTTTCTTTCTTTCTTTTCCTCTCGTTTTCTTTCTTTCTGTCTGTCTGTCTGTCTTTCTCTCTCTCTCTCTTTCTTTCTTTCTTTCTTTCCTTCCCCCCTCACTCTTTCTTTCTTTCTTTCTTTCTCTTTCTTTTCCTCTCTCTCTTCTCTCTCTCTCTCCTTCTTCTTTATTTCTTTCTTTCTTCTTTTCCTCTCTCTCTCTCTCTCTCTCATCACTTCATTCTTCCTTCTTACTTCTTCTTCTCTTCCTTTCTCTCTCTTCTTTCTTCTTTCTTTCTTCTGTCTTCTTCCCTTTTTCTTTCTTTCTTTTCCTCTCTTTTTTTCTTTCTGTCTTCTTTCTTCTTTCTCTCTTTCTTTCTTTCTTTCCTTTCTTCTTTCCTTCCCCTCACTCTTTCTTTCTTTCTTTCTTTCTTTTCCTCTCTCTCTCTCTCTCTCTCTCTCTTTCTTTCTTTCTGTCTGTCTGTCTGTCTTTCTTTCTTTCTTTCCCTCTTTCTTTCTTTCTCTTTCTTTCTTCTCTTCCTTTCTCTCTCTCTCTCTCCCTCCCCCCCCCCCCCCCCGGGTCACACAGTCCTCCTGAGAACCTTTCCCCCATTTTTATCTCAGTGTTTTGAGTACCAAAGAGTTTCATCTTTCTATTTCAAGTCCTCCTCCATCCCCTCTTCCTTCCTGTCTCAATCTCTCCTTTTCCAACTTTCTTCAAACTTCATTCTTCTAAAATCCCATTCTCTCAAAGCAAAAGCTGGCCAGCAATTTGGGAATGGGGGGAATTGCTTTTGCTCCTCTGTCACATGACATCCCTGCCACACGAAAGCCATCCCTCCACACACAGTGAAGCTGGAGAGATGACCATGGAGGGCCCACAGTTGTGTAAACAGGAACTGAACGTGAGCCTTGCACCAGGGGCAGGCATGGGATCCCCACCAAGGAGCACGGGGTGTGTAAATCTCCCACAGTTTTCCAGGAAGGGTGCTTGCAAGCCACCTTAAGCAATGCCGATGTCTCTCTGGCAGGGAATTCTGCGAGGGGGGTTAAATTGGGGTCAGAGTGGCCTGATTGCATAGAGCAGGAGCATCCCTTGAACCCGGCACCCGCCGTCTTGCTTTCCCTTCCAGGAGGAGGACCCCAACTTTGCCTCCCAGAGGCAGGTCTACAAAGACATTGGTGAAGAGATGCTGCTCCACGCTTTCGAGGGCTACAACGTCTGCATCTTCGCCTACGGCCAGACCGGGGCCGGCAAGTCCTACACCATGATGGGCAAGCAGGAGGCAGACCAGCAGGGCATCATCCCCCAGGTGGGCCACAAAAGAGGGGCGCGCAAAGGGGCTTCTTGGGGGACCGTTGCCTCATCAGGGTGGGGGGTCACTATTTAGTTATTTACAACAGTTCTATGCCGCCCTTCTCACCCTGAAGGGGACTCAGTGCAGCTTACAAGTAATATGTAAATACAATTTATTATATTATTACCATAGCACAATATTAGTAGTATATATTACTATATTGTACTATACCATTATACTGTAATATTATTAGTAATATTGCATGTAATATAAAGTATATAATTATAATATATTATCATTTTGAAACCAGCAGAGGGCGTGGTGGGAAAAAGTCAGTAGTGTCTTCCTTTGCTGCAGAGATACAAGCAATATATCCATTTCAAAGCAGAACTGGCTTGTGAGTGGTTATTTAATATTGCTATATAGATCCTACAGTCTTACAGTAAAGAAAGGAACGGCTGTGGCCAAGGGACACAACTATGGTGCTGGGCCTGCGCATCAGGGGGAGGCTGATCTCAAAGACAGGGCAGGAGAGCAAGGAGAGGGGTGCCCCCCTTCCCCCCCTCCCCCGCTTCCCTTCTCCCGACTGACCTGTTCCTTCCTGCTTTTCTCTGTCCAGCTCTGCGAAGACCTTTTTGCCCGAGTGAACGAAAACAAGTCTCCCAACCTCTCCCACTCCGTAGAGGTAAGACCCCCATTTCCCATGTACGCATCTTATCCCAGGCATGGACCAACTTTGGCCCTCCTCCAGGTGTTTTGGACTTCAACGCCCACAATTCCTAACAGCCGGTAGGCTGTTAGGAATTGTGGGAGTTGAAGTCCAAAACACCTGGAGGAGGGCCAAAGTTGGCCCATGCCTGATCTATCTGTCTCCCAGGCACTCCCAGCTCCATGTTAATGTCCTTACCTGCCTCTCTCTCCGTCTCTCTCCCAGGTGAGCTACATGGAGATCTACTGCGAGCGTGTGCGTGACCTCCTGAACCCCAAGAGCCGGGGCAACCTGCGCGTGAGGGAACACCCCATCATGGGGCCCTACGTGGAAGACCTCTCCAAACTCGCCGTCACTTCCTACGAAGACATCGCCGACCTCATGGACTGTGGCAACAAAGCCAGGTACGACCTCTACTGAGGTCACGCTTCTACCAAGGGACACAAATATGGTGCACCAAATACATTAGCAAGGCACCTGGGAGTGAAAGGGAGGCAACATGGGGCAGTTAAACTGTGGGACTCACTACCACAAGGCGCTCTGGGAAGGGATTGGGGAGATTCATGGAGTTTCCTAATGGCTATTGGGTGCCAACACTGTCTTTGTTCCAGTCCTGCGTGAAAACATCAAATTGTACTAAACTAATTGGAAATCAATTGATTCCTTCCATATATATATATCTATATATATCTATATCTATCTATACACACACACACACTATTTTATATTCTCTGCAGGACCGTCGCTGCCACCAACATGAATGAGACCAGCAGTCGCTCCCACGCCGTCTTCACCATTGTCTTCACGCAGCGGCGCCACGACGAACTGACCGACCTGGACACGGAGAAGGTGAGAAGTGGGGCAGCCCCATCAATGGGCAGCCTGGAGGCTTTGAAGCAGAGGCTGGATGGCCATCTGTTAGGGTGCTTTGAATGAGATTGTCCTGCTTCTTGGCAGAATGGGGTTGGACTGCATGATGGCCCACCAGATCTCCTCCAACTCTAGGATTCTAGGATCCATTCCTGGGCAAGGGGAGCATGGGATGGGGGGGCAGCCTCCTCCATGCTGAGGATGTTGTCCTGTCCTCTGGCTGTGGTGTCCGACCCCTCACTCTCCGTGCCAGTGGGGCCTTCGATCTTCTCTCGGGCACATTAACAAGAAGGAAGACCCCCATGCACCACTCCCGGCACACAAAAACTCCTCTGTCCCATCTCTCCTTCCATCTCAGGTCAGCAAAATCAGCCTTGTGGACCTGGCGGGAAGCGAGCGGGCGGATTCCTCCGGAGCAAAGGGCATGAGGTTAAAGGTGAGAGATCCCACTCATTTGTGGGGGGGAGGGCAGGGGTCTCCACTACCAAGACTTCTCTCGCCATCTCTGCATTTTCCTTCTCTGTGTGTGTTTTACTCTCATTACCTCTCTTCCTCCCCTGTCCCCAAACTCTTTCCAGGAGGGAGCCAACATCAACAAGTCCCTGACTACTCTGGGCAAAGTGATCTCTGCCCTGGCCGAGATGGTGAGTGGGGCTCCTTGGGGCTTGTTTGTGGGTCTTCCAACTCAAGGCCTTCCAACTCTGCAAGATCTTCAGAGCTGTGAATGGACTTTGGCCTGAGCCAACCCCCCCTTATCGGCCTGCTTCCTCGTGGTTCATGCCACCATGCTTGACATGTTTTGTGCAGACATGGGCCACTGGCCATTAGGAATTGTGGGAGGGCTGAAGTTGGCCCATGCCTGCATATGTCCATGGTTTGTGCCTGAACTATAACCTCTGGCCTGACCAAACTTTGCAAAATATGGTCCTCGGAAGCACTTTATTTTCCACCTAATAGTGCAATTAAGCCCTCTGATCCCCTCTCCAGATACAATACATTGCCTTCTCACCCAGTGTTTTTACATTTTTAATCCTTACTATTGGCCCTGCCCACTGTGATTTATTTTCTGTGTTTATTGTGATTTTACATTCTTTATGTTTATTTATATTGTTTCTTGTATTTTAATTTTTGTATTTTATATTTTACTGTCGTTGTATGTTGTTTATTTGCATTGATGTACTGTTGGGCTTGGCCTCATGTCGGCTGCCCCGAGTCCCCTTGGGGAGGTGGTGGCGGGGTAGAAATAAAGATTATTATTATTATTATTATTATTATTATCAAACTACAAGAGAGGAGATTCCATCTGAACATGAGGAAGAACTTCCTGACTGTGAGAGCCGTTCAGCAGTGGAACTCTCTGCCCTGGAGTGTGGTGGAGGCTCCTTCTTTGGAAGCTTTAAAACAGAGGCTGGATGGCCATCTGTCAGGGGTGATTTGAATGCAATATTCCTGCTTCTTGGCAGAATGGGGGTGGACTGGATGGCCCAGGAGGTCTCTTCCAACTCTTTGATTCTATGATTTGATTCTATTATTATTATTATTTTCACGAATGCCTTGCCTCTCCTTCCCAGCAAAACAATAAGAAGAAGAAGTCTGAATTCATCCCCTACCGGGACTCGGTGCTCACCTGGCTCCTGAAAGAGAATTTGGGTGAGTCCAAAAGCAGGCTTTTTCCAGGGTGGAGGGGTAACCATGAAGGAAGGATGTGGAGTGTATGATCTGGCCACGGTGGTCCACACTCTGGTTACATCCCAAATAGATTACTGCAACGCACCCTACGTGGGGCAGCCTTTGAAGACGGTTCAGAAACTTCCGTTAGTTCAACGGATGGCAGCCAGATTACTAACCGGGGCGACATACAGGGAGCATACCACCCCGCTGTTACGCCAGCTGTCGGTCCATCTCTGACCCAATTCAACATGATGGTTTTGACCTATAAAGCTCTATATGGTTCAGGCCCAGCTTACTTGTCCGAACGCATCCGCCCCTACGTCCCATCTCGTAATCTAAGATCATCTGGGGAGGCCCTGCTCTTGCTCCCGTCAACAGCGCAAATGCGGCTGGCAGGGATGAGGAGCAGGACCTTCTCATCTGTGGCCCCCCGCCTATGGAGCACACTCCCAAAGGAAGAAAGACCTGCTCCCTCACTCCTGACCTTTAGAAAAAAAAATTAAAATCATGGTTCTGGGACCAGGCCTTCGGACAATAGATGTATGCAGCTTTTAGTGGGACAAGGACTGGAACGGCGACTCGACTGATGAGACTGTTTTATGGTTTTAATAACTGTTTTGATGTTTGGTGATGTACTGTTTTGAATATGATTGATGTTTAAAGTGTGGTTTTAGTATTGTAGTTGTAAGGCATTGAATTTTTGCCATTATCTATGTGTAAACCGCTTTGAGTCCCCCTCGGGGTGAGAAAAGCGGTATAGAAATGCTGCAAATAAATAAATAAATCATGCACTGGGGACAAAGGAAGCTCCCTGCCTTGTTCACGCTTTCTCTCTTCTATGGGGAGCTTTTGCCACCGGCTGGCCTGTGACCCCACCCAGCCAACGACCCAGCAGCCAGCAGGGCAATGGTTCTTCGTCAGGGAATGGGGAGAGAGAGATTTCTACATCCTAGGAAACCTGGCTGGAAATATCCTTGCTTCCAAAGGCAGCGGCTAAAAAAAACATGGTTAGATTTACCATGATTTCCAGGAGGCTTCTGCTCATTTTCCCTCCCTGTTTTCGACCTCTTTCCCAGGAGGCAATTCCCGCACGGCCATGATTGCAGCACTCAGTCCAGCCGACATCAACTACGAGGAGACGCTGAGCACCCTCCGGTGAGGCACAGAGCGTGATCGGGGGGGGGGGGGGCATGGGGGCTCAAAACAAAGGTGTATATGTGTTTGTGTATATATACAGTTGAGGCTCAGTGCCCAAAAAACTATATTCCAATCAGACACTAGAAACAATGAGATTAAAATACAATAGTTCCATCTGCAGAATAACACTGGGGGGGGGGGGGGGGGGGGTGCAATAGTTGAGTGCCACACCAGGCTGATCTGCATCGTGGGTTTTAGAGTTGACCAGTCAAATGGAAGTGAACATCCACACACACACACACACACACACACAATCCAAGCTTTCTCCTTTCTTTCACTTCTCACTTCTCCCTCCCGGCTCAATCCTCCCATTCATAGAATCAAAGAGTTGGAAGAGACCTCATGGGCCATCCAGTCCACCCCCATTCTGCCAAGAAGCAGGAA